>JBBPBR010000520.1:477312-527933 GCA_037974775.1 Cicer pinnatifidum | reverse complement strand
CACCGTAGGCTTATTCTTGTCCAATTAGGGTTTTTAACCAATCTTGTGCATCCAATAGGTTCATTTGTGTCATTGGATGAACATTTAGGTCATTTTCGTCCTCCCTAGGCTTATTCTTGTCCAATTAGGGGTTTTAACCAATCTTGTGCATCCAATAGGTGTGTTTGTGTCATTGGATGAACATTTAGGTCATTTTCATCCTCCCTATGCTTATTGTTGTCCAATATGTTCATTTGTGTCATTGGATGAACATTTAGGTCATTTTCGTCCTCCTTAGGCTTATTCTTGTCCAATTTGGGTTTTAAGCAATCTTGGGCATCCATTTAGTTCATTTGTGTCATTGGATGAACATTTAGGTCATTTTCTTCCTCCCTAGGCTTATTCTTGTCCAATTAGGGTTTTTAACCAATCTTGTGCTTCCAATAGGTGTGTTTGTGTCATTGGATGAACATTTAGGTCATTTTCATCCTCCCTAGGCTTATTGTTGTCCAATTACGGTTTTTAACCAATCTTGTGCATTCAATACGTGTGTTTGTGTCATTGGATGAACATTTAGGTAATTTCGTCCTCCCTAGGCTGATTCTTGTCCAATTAGGGTTTTTAACCAATCTTGTGCATCCAATAGGTGTGTTTGTGTCATTGGATGAACATTTAGGTCATTTTCGTCCTCCCAAGTCTTATTCTTGTCCAATTAGGGTTTTAAGCAATCTTGTGAATCCAATAAGTTCATTTGTGTCATTGGATGAATATTTAAGTCATTTTCAACCTCCCTAGGCTTATTCTTGTCCAATTAGGGTTTCTAACCAATCTTGTGCATCCAATAAGTTTATATGTGTCATTGGATGAACATTTAGGTCATTTTCGTCCTCCCTAGGCTTATTCTTGTCCAATTAGGGTTTTTAACCAATCTTGTGCATCCAATATGTTCATTTGTGTCATTGGATGAACATTTAGGTCATTTTCGTCTTCCCTAGTCTTATTCTTGTCCAATTAGGGTTTTAAGCAATCTTGTGCATCCAATAAGTTCATTTGTGTCATTGGATGAACATTTAGGTCATTTTCGTCCACCGTAGGCTTATTCTTGTCCAATTAGGGTTTTTAACCAATCTTGTGCTTCCAATAGGTTCATTTGTGTCATTGGATGAACATTTAGGTCATTTTCGTCCTCCCTAGGCGTATTGTTGTCCAATTAGGGTTTTTAACCAATCTTGTGCATCCAATAAGTTCATTTGTGTCATTGGATGAACATTTAGGTCATTTTCGTCCTCCCTAGTCTTATTCTTGTCCAATTAGGGTTTTAAGCAATCTTTTGCATCCGATATGTTCATTTGTGTCATTGGATGAATATTTAGGTCATTTTCATCCTTCCTAGGCTTATTCTTGTCCAATTAGGGTTTTTAACCAATCTTGTGCAACCAATAAGTTCATTTGTGTCATTGGTTGAACATTTAGGTCATTTTCGTCCTCCATAGGCTTATTCTTGTCCAATTAGGGTTTCTAAACAATCTTGTGCATCCAATAGGTGTGTCTGTGTCATTGGATGAACATTTAGGTCATTTTCGTCCTCCCTAGGCTTATTCTTGTCCAATTAGGGTTTTTAACCAATCTTGTGCATGCAATAGGTGTGTTTGTGTCATTGGATGAACATTTAGGTCATTTTCGTCCTCCCTAGGCTTATTCTTGTCCAATTAGGGTTTTTAACCAATCTTGTGCATCCAATAAGTTCATTTGTGTCATTGGATGAACATTTAGGTCATTTTCGTCCTCCCTATGCTTATTGTTGTCCAATATGTTCATTTGTGTCATTGGATGAACATTTAGGTCATTTTCGTCCTCCTTATGCTTATTCTTGTCCAATTAGGGTTTATGCAATCTTGTGCATCCATTTAGTTCATTTGTGTCATTGGATGAACATTTAGGTCATTTTCTTCCTCCTTAGGCTTATTTTTGTCCAATTAGGGTTTTTAACCAATCTTGTGCATCCAATAGGTGTGTTTGTGTCATTGGATGAACATTTAGGTCATTTTCGTCCTCCTTATGCTTATTCTTGTCCAATTAGGGTTTATGCAATCTTGTGCATCCATTTAGTTCATTTGTGTCATTGGATGAACATTTAGGTAATTTTCGTCCTCCCTAGGCTGATTCTTGTCCAATTAGGGTTTTTAACCAATCTTGTGCATCCAATAGGTGTGTTTGTGTCATTGGATGAACATTTAGGTCATTTTCGTCCTCCCTAGTCTTATTCTTGTCAAATTAGGGTTTTAAGCAATCTTGTGAATCCAATAAGTTCATTTGTGTCATTGGATGAATATTTAAGTCATTTTCATCCTCCCTAGGCTTATTCTTGTCCAATTAGGGTTTCTAACCAATCTTGTGCATCCAATAAGTTTATATGTGTCATTGGATGAACATTTAGGTCATTTTCGTCCTCCCTGGGCGTATTGTTGTCCAATTAGGGTTTTTAACCAATCTTGTGCATCCAATAAGTTCATTTGTGTCATTGGATGAACATTTAGGTCATTTTCGTCCTCCTTAGGCTTATTCTTGTCCAATTAGGGTTTTAAGCAATCTTGTGCATCCATTTAGTTCATTTGTGTCATTGGATGAACATTTAGGTCATTTTCTTCCTCCCTAGGCTTATTCTTGTCCAATTAGGGTTTTTAACCAATCTTGAGCATCTAATAGGTGTGTTTGTGTCATTGGATGAACATTTAGGTCATTTTCATCCTCCCTAGGCTTATTCTTGTCCAATTAGGGTTTTTAACCAATCTTGTGCATTAAATACGTGTGTTTGTGTCATTGGAAGAACATTTAGGTAATTTTCTTCCTCCCTAGGCTGATTCTTGTCCAATTAGGGTTTTTAACCAATCTTGTGCATCCAATAGGTGTGTTTGTGTCATTGGATGAACATTTAGGTCATTTTCGTCCTCCCTAGTCTTATTCTTGTCCAATTAGGGTTTTAAGCAATCATGTGCATCCAATAAGTTCATTTGTGTCATTGGATGAACATTTAGGTCATTTTCGTCCACCGTAGGCTTATTCTTGTCCAATTAGGGTTTTTAACCAATCTTGTGCATCCAATAAGTTCATTTGTGTCATTGGATTAACATTTAGGTCATTTTCGTCCTCCCTAGGCTTATTCATGTCCAATTAGGGTTTCTAACCAATCTTGTGCATCCAATAAGTTAATTTGTGTCATTGGATGAACATTTAGGTCATTTTCGTCCTCCCTAGGCTTATTCTTGTCCAATTAGGGGTTTTAACCAATCTTGTGCATCCAATAGGTGTGTTTGTGTCATTGGATGAACATTTAGGTCATTTTCATCCTCCCTATGCTTATTGTTGTCCAATATGTTCATTTGTGTCATTGGATGAACATTTAGGTCATTTTCGTCCTCCTTAGGCTTATTCTTGTCCAATTAGGGTTTTAAGCAATCTTGTGCATCCATTTAGTTCATTTGTGTCGTTGGATGAACATTTAGGTCATTTTCTTCCTCCCTAGGCTTATTCTTGTCAAATTAGGGTTTTTAACCAATCTTGTGCATCCAATAGGTGTGTTTGTGTCATTGGATGAACATTTAGGTCATTTTCATCCTCCCTAGGCTTATTGTTGTCCAAATACGGTTTTTAACCAATCTTGTGCATTCAATACGTGTGTTTGTGTCATTGGATGAACATTTAGGTAATTTTCGTCCTCCCTAGGCTGATTCTTGTCCAATTAGGGTTTTTAACCAATCTTGTGCATCCAATAGGTGTGTTTGTGTCATTGGATGAACATTTAGGTCATTTTCGTCCTCCCTAGTCTTATTCTTGTCCAATTAGGGTTGTAAGCAATCTTGTGAATCCAATAAGTTAATTTGTGTCATTGGATGAATATTTAAGTCATTTTCATCCTCCCTAGGCTTATTCTTGTCGAATTAGGGTTTCTAACCAATCTTGTGCATCCAATAAGTTTATATGTGTCATTGGATGAACATTTAGGTCATTTTCGTCCTCCCTAGGCTTATTCTTGTCCAATTAGGGTTTTTAACCAATCTTGTGCATCCAATAAGTTCATTTGTGTCATTGGATGAACATTTAGGTCATTTTCGTCCTCCCTAGGCTTATTCTTGTCCAATTAGGGTTTTTAACCAATCTTGTGCATCCAATAAGTTCATTTGTGTCATTGGATGAACATTTAGGTCATTTTCGTCCTCCCTAGGCTTATTCTTGTCCAATTAGGCTTTTTAGCCAATCTTGTGCATCTAATAAGTTCATTTGTGTCATTGGAGGAACATTTAGGTCATTTTCGTCCTCCTTAGGCTTATTCTTGTCCAATTAGGGTTTTTAACCAATCTTGTGCATCAAATAAGTTCATTTGTGTCATTGGATGAACATTTAGGTCATTTTCGTCTTCCCTAGGCTTATTCTTGTCCAATTAGGGTTTTTAACCAATCTTGTGCATCCAATAGGTGTGTTTGTGTCATTGGAAAAACATTTAGGTCATTTTCGTCCTCCCTAGTCTTATTCTTGTCCAATTAGGGTTTTTATGTAATCTTGTGCATCCAATAGGTGTGTTTGTGTCATTGGACAAACATTTAGGTTATTTTCGTCCTCCCTAGGCTTATTCTTGTCCAATTAGGGGTTTTAACCAATCTTGTGCATCCAATAAGTTCATTTGTGTCATTAGACGAACATTTAAGTCATTTTCGTCCTCCCTAGGCTTATTCTTGTCCAATTAGGGTTTTTAACCAATCATGTGTCTCCAATAAGTTGCTTTGTGTCATTGGATGAACATTTAGGTCATTTTCGTCCTCCCTAGGCTTATTCTTGTCCAATTAGGGTTTTTAACCAATCTTGTGCATCCAATAAGTTCATTTGTGTCATTGGATGAACATTTAGGTCATTTTCGTCCTCCCTAGGCTTATTCTTGTTCAATTAGGGATTCTAAACAATCTGTGCATCCAATAGGTGTGTTTGTGTCATTGGATGAACATTTAGGTCTTTTTCGTCCTCCCTAGGCTTCTTCTTGTCCAATGAGGGTTTTTAACCAATCTTGTGCATCCAATAAGTTCATTTGTGTCATTGGATTAACATTTAGGTCATTTTCGTCCTCCCTAGGCTTATTCTTGTCCAATTAGGGTTTTTAACCAATCTTGTGCATCCAATAAGTGTGTTTGTGTCATTGGATTAATATTTAGGTCATTTTCGTCCTCCCTAGGCATATTCTTGTCCAATTAGGGTTTTTAACCAATCTTGTGCATCCAATAGGTGTGTTTGTGTCATTGGATGATCAATTAGGTCATTTTCGTCCTCCCTAGGCATATTCTTGTCCAATTAGGGTTTTTAACCAATCTTGTGCATCCAATAGGTGTGTTTGTGTCATTGGATGATCAATTAGGTTATTTTCTTCCTCCCTATGCATATTCTTGTCCAATTAGGGTTTTTAACTAATCGTGTGCATCCGATAAGTTCATTTGTGTCATTGGATGATCAATTAGGTCATTTTCGTCCTCCCTAGGCATATTCTTGTCCAATTAGGGTTTTTAACCAATCTTGTGCATCCAATAGGTGTGTTTGTGTCATTGGATGATCAATTAGGTCATTTTCGTCCTCCCTAGGCATATTCTTGTCCAATTAGGGTTTTTAACCAATCTTGTGCATCCAATAGGTGTGTTTGTGTCATTGGATGATCAATTAGGTCATTTTCGTCCTCCCTAGGCTTATTCTTGTCCAATTAGGGTTTTTAACCAATCTTGTCCATCCAATAGGTGTGTTTGTGTCATTGGATGATCAATTAGGTCATTATCGTCCTCCCTAGGCATATTCTTGTCCAATTTGGGTTTTTAACCAATCTTGTGCATCCAATAGGTGTGTTTGTGTCATTGGATGATCAATTAGGTCATTTTCGTCCTCCCTAGGCATATTCTTGTCCAATTAGGGTTTTTAACCAATCTTGTGCATCCAATAGGTGTGTTTGTGTCATTGGATGATCAATTAGGTCATTTTCGTCCTCCCTAGGCATATTCTTGTCCAATTAGGGTTTTTAACCAATCTTGTGCATCCAATAGGTGTGTTTGTGTCATTGGAAGATCAATTAGGTCATTTTCGTCCTCCCTATGCTTATTCTTGTCCAATTAGGGTTTTTAACCAATCTTGTGCATCCAATAAGTTCATTTGTGTCATTGGATGATCACTTAGGTCATTTTCGTCTTCCCTAGGCTTATTCTTGTCCAATTAGGGTTTTTAACCAATCTTGTGCATCCAATAAGTTCATTTGTGTCATTGGATTAACATTTAGGTCATTTTCGTCCTCCCTAGGCTTATTCTTGTCCAATTAGGGTTCTTAACCAATCTTATGCATCCAATAAGTTCATTTGTGACATTGGATGAACATTTAAGTCATTTTCGTCCTCCCAAGGCTTATTCTTGTCCAATTAGGGTTTCTAACCAATCTTGTGCATCCAATAAGTTCATTTGTGTCATTGGATGAACATTTAGGTCATTTTCGTCCTCCCTAGGCTTATTCTTGTCCAATTAGGGTTTTTAACCAATCTTGTGCATCCAATAAGTTCATTTGTGTCATTGGATTAACATTTAGGTCATTTTCGTCCTTCCTAGGGTTATTCTTGTCCAATTAGGGTTTCTAACCAATCTTGTGCATCCAATAGGTGTGTTTGTGTCATTGGATGAACATTTAGGTCATTTTCGTCCTCCCTAGTCTTATTCTTGTCCAATTAGGGTTTTAAGCAATCATGTGCATCCAATAAGTTCATTTGTGTCATTGGATGAACATTTAGGTCATTTTCGTCCTCCCTAGGCTTATTCTTGTTCAATTAGGGTTTCTAACCAATCTTGTGCATCCAATAGGTGTGTTTGTGTCATTGGATGAACATTTAGGTCATTTTCGTCCTCCCTAGTCTTATTCTTGTCCAATTAGGGTTTTAAGCAATCTTGTGCATCCAATAAGTTCATTTGTGTCATTGGATGAACATTTAGGTTATTTTCGTCCTCCCTAGGCTTAGTTTTGTGCAATTAGGATTTTTAACCAATCTTGTGCATCCAATAGGTGTGTTTGTGTCATTAGATGAACATTTAGGTCATTTTCATCCTCCTTAGGCTTATTGTTGTCCAATTAGGGTTTTTAACCAATCTTGTGCATCCAATAGGTGTGTTTGTGTCATTGGATGAACATTTAGGTCATTTTCGTCCTCCCTAGTCTTATTCTTGTCCAATTAGGGTTTTAAGCAATCTTGTGCATCCAATAAGTTCATTTGTGTCATTTGATGAACATTTAGGTCATTTTCGTCCACCGTAGGCTTATTCTTGTCCAATTAGGGTTTTTAACCAATCTTGTGCATCCAATAAGTTCATTTGTGTCATTGGATTAACATTTAGGTCATTTTCGTCCTCCCTAGGCTTATTCTTGTCCAATTAGGGTTTCTAACCAATCTTGTGCATCCAATAAGTTCATTTGTGTCATTGGATGAACATTTAGGTCATTTTCGTCCTCCCTAGGCTTATTCTTGTCCAATTAGGGGTTTTAACCAATCTTGTGCATCCAATAGGTGTGTTTGTGTCATTGGATGAACATTTAGGTCATTTTCATCCTCCCTATGCTTATTGTTGTCCAATATGTTCATTTGTGTCATTGGATGACCATTTATGTCATTTTCGTCCTCCTTAGGCTTATTCTAGTCCAATTAGGGTTTTAAGCAATCTTGTGCATCCATTTAGTTCATTTGTGTCATTGGATGAACATTTAGGTCATTTTCTTCCTCCCTAGGCTGATTCTTGTCCAATTAGGGTTTTTAACCAATCTTGTGCATCCAATAGGTGTGTTTGTGTCATTAGATGAACATTTAGGTCATTTTCGTCCTCCCTAGTCTTATTCTTGTCCAATTAGGGTTTTAAGCAATCCTGTGCATCCAATAAGTTCATTTGTGTCATTGGATGAACATTTAGGTCATTTTCGTCCACCGTAGGCTTATTCTTGTCCAATTAGGGTTTTTAACCAATCTTGTGCATCCAATAAGTTCATTTGTGTCATTGGATTAACATTTAGGTCATTTTCGTCCTCCCTAGACTTATTCTTGTCCAATTAGGGTTTCTAACCAATCTTGTGCATCCAATAAGTTCATTTGTGTCATTGGATGAACATTTAGGTCATTTTCGTCCTCCCTAGGCTTATTCTTGTCCAATTAGGGGTTTTATCCAATCTTGTGCATCCAATAGGTGTGTTTGTGTCATTGGATGAACATTTAGGTCATTTTCATCCTCCCTATGCTTATTGTTGTCCAATATGTTCATTTGTGTCATTGGATGAACATTTAGGTCATTTTCGTCCTCCTTAGGCTTATTCTTGTCCAATTAGGGTTTTAAGCAATCTTGTGCATCCATTTAGTTCATTTGTGTCATTGGATGAACATTTAGGTCATTTTCTTCCTCCCTAGGCTTATTCTTGTCCAATTAGGGTTTCTAACCAATCTTGTGCATCCAATAAGTTTATATGTGTCATTGGATGAACATTTAGGTCATTTTCGTCCTCCCTAGGCTTATTCTTGTCCAATTAGGGTTTTTAACCAATCTTGTGCATCCAATAAGTTCATTTGTGTCATTGGATGAACATTTAGGTCATTTTCGTCCTCCCTAGGCTTATTCTTGTCCAATTAGGGTTTTTAACCAATCTTGTGCATCCAATAAGTTCATTTGTGTCATTGGATGAACATTTAGGTCATTTTCGTCCTCCCTAGGCTTATTCTTGTCCAATTAGGCTTTTTAGCCAATCTTGTGCATCTAATAAGTTCATTTGTGTCATTGGAGGAACATTTAGGTCATTTTCGTCCTCCTTAGGCTTATTCTTGTCCAATTAGGGTTTTTAACCAATCTTGTGCATCAAATAAGTTCATTTGTGTCATTGGATGAACATTTAGGTCATTTTCGTCTTCCCTAGGCTTATTCTTGTCCAATTAGGGTTTTTAACCAATCTTGTGCATCCAATAGGTGTGTTTGTGTCATTGGAAAAACATTTAGGTCATTTTCGTCCTCCCTAGTCTTATTCTTGTCCAATTAGGGTTTTTATGTAATCTTGTGCATCCAATAGGTGTGTTTGTGTCATTGGACGAACATTTAGGTCATTTTCGTCCTCCCTAGGCTTATTCTTGTCCAATTAGGGTTTTTAACAAACCTTGTGCATCCAATAAGTTCATTTGTGTCATTGGATGAACATTTAGGTCATTTACGTCCTCCCTATGCTTATTCTTGTCCAATTAGGGTTTTTAACCAATCTTGTGCATCCAATAAGTTCATTTGTGTCATTGGATGAACATTTAGGTCATTTTCGTCCTCCCTAGTCTTATTCTTGTCCAATTAGGGTTTTTATGCAATCTTGTGCATCCAATAGGTGTGTTTGTGTCATTGGAGGAACATTTAGGTCTTTTTCGTCCTCCATAGTCTTATTCTTGTCCAATTAGGGTTTTAACCAATCTTGTGCATCCAATATGTGGGTTTGTGTCATTGGATGAACATTTAGGTCATTTTCGTCCTCCCTATGCTTATTCTTGTCCAATTAGGGTTTTTAACCAATCTTGTGCATCCAATAAGTTCATTTGTGTCATTGGATGAACATTTAGGTCATTTTCGTCCTCCCTAGGCTTATTCTTGTCCAATTAGGGTTTTTAACCAATCTTGTGCATCCAATAAGTTCATTTGTGTCATTGGATGAACATTTAGGTCATTTTCGTCCTCCCTAGTCTTAGTCTTGTCCAATTAGGGTTTTAAGCAATCTTGTGCATCCAATATGTGTGTTTGTGTCATTGGATGAACATTTAGGTCATTTTCGTCCTCCCTAGGCTTATTCTTGTCCAATTTGGGTTTTTAACCAATCTTGTGCATACAATAAGTTCATTTGTGTCATTGGATGAACATTTAGGTCAATTTCGTCCTCCCTAGTCTTATTCTTGTCCAATTAGGGTTTTTATGCAATCTTGTGCATCGAATAAGTTCATTTGTGTCATTGGATGAACATTTAGGTCATTTTCGTCCTCCCTAGGCTTATTCTTGTCCAATTAGGGTTTTTAACCAATCTTGTGCATCCAATAAGTTCATTTGTGTCATTGGATGAACATTTAGGTCATTTTCGTCCTCCCTAGGCTTATTCTTGTCCAATTAGGGTTTTTAACCAATCTTGTGCATCCAATAAGTTCATTTGTGTCATTGGATGAACATTTAGGTCATTTTCGTCCTCCCTAGTCTTATTCTTGTACAATTAGGGTTTTTAACCAATCTTGTGCATCCAATAAGTTCATTTGTGTCATTGGATGAACATTTAGGTCATTTTCGTCCTCCCTAGGCTTATTCTTGTCCAATTAGGGTTTTTAACCAATCTTGTGCATCCAATAAGTTCATTTGTGTCATTGGATGAACATTTAGGTCATTTTCTTCCTCCCTAGGCTTATTCTTGTCCAATTAGGGTTTTTAACCAATCTTGTGCATCCAATAGGTGTGTTTGTGTCATTGGACGAACATTTAGGTCATTTTCGTCCTCCCTAGGCTAATTCTTGTCCAATTAGGGTTTTTAACCAATCTTGTGCATCCAATAAGTTCATTTGTGTCATTGGATGAACATTTAGGTCATTTTCGTCCTCCCTAGGCTTATTCTTGTCCAATTAGGGTTTTTAACCAATCTTGTGCATCCAATAAGTTCATTTGTGTCATTGGATGAACATTTAGGTCATTTTCGTCCTCCCTAGGCTTATTCTTGTCCAATTAGGGTTTTAAGCAATCTTGTGCATCCAATAAGTTCATTTGTGTCATTGGATGAACATTTAGGTCATTTTCGTCCACCGTAGGCTTATTCTTGTCCAATTAGGGTTTTTAACCAATCTTGTGCATCCAATAAGTTCATTTGTGTCATTGGATTAACATTTAGGTCATTTTCGTCCTCCCAAGGCTTATTCTTGTCCAATTAGGGTTTCTAACCAATCTTGTGCATCCAATAAGTTCATTTGTGTCGTTGGATGAACATTTAGGTCATTTTCGTCCTCCCTAGGCTTATTCTTGTCCAATTAGGGGTTTTAACCAATCTTGTGCATCCAATAGGTGTGTTTGTGTCATTGGATGAACATTTAGGTCATTTTCATCCTCCCTATGCTTATTGTTGTCCAATATGTTCATTTGTGTCATTGGATGACCATTTAGGTCATTTTCGTCCTCCTTAGGCTTATTCTTGTCCAATTAGGGTTTTAAGCAATCTTGTGCATCCATTTAGTTCATTTGTGTCATTGGATGAACATTTAGGTCATTTTCTTCCTCCCTAGGCTTATTCTTGTCCAATTAGGGTTTTTAACCAATCTTGAGCATCCAATAGGTGTGTTTGTGTCATTGGATGAACATTTAGGTCATTTTCATCCTCCCTAGGCTTATTGTTGTCCAATTACGGTTTTTAACCAATCTTGTGCATTCAATACGTGTGTTTGTGTCATTGGATGAACATTTAGGTAATTTTCGTCCTCCCTAGGCTGATTCTTGTCCAATTAGGGTTTTTAACCAATCTTGTGCATCCAATAGGTGTGTTTGTGTCATTGGATGAACATTTAGGTCATTTTCGTCCTCCCTAGTCTTATTCTTGTCCAATTAGGGTTTTAAGCAATCTTGTGAATCCAATAAGTTCATTTGTGTCATTGAATGAATATTTAAGTCATTTTCATCCTCCCTAGGCTTATTCTTGTCCAATTAGGGTTTCTAACCAATCTTGTGCATCCAATAAGTTTATATGTGTCATTGGATGAACATTTAGGTCATTTTCGTCCTCCCTAGGCTTATTCTTGTCCAATTAGGGTTTTTAACCAATCTTGTGCATCCAATATGTTCATTTGTGTCATTGGATGAACATTTAGGTCATTTTCGTCGTCCCTAGTCTTATTCTTGTCCAATTAGGGTTTTAAGCAATCTTGTGCATCCAATAAGTTCATTTGTGTCATTGGATGAACATTTAGGTCATTTTCGTCCACCGTAGGCTTATTCTTGTCCAATTAGGGTTTTTAACCAATCTTGTGCATCCAATAGGTTCATTTGTGTCATTGGATGAACATTTAGGTCATTTTCGTCCTCCCTAGGCGTATTGTTGTCCAATTAGGGTTTTTAACCAATCTTGTGCATCCAATAAGTTCATTTGTGTCAGTGGATGAACATTTAGGTCATTTTCGTCCTCCCTAGTCTTATTCTTGTCCAATTAGGGTTTTAAGCAATCTTTTGCATCCGATATGTTCATTTGTGTCATTGGATGAATATTTAGGTCATTTTCATCCTTCCTAGGCTTATTCTTGTCCAATTAGGGTTTTTAACCAATCTTGTGCATCCAATAAGTTCATTTGTGTCATTGGTTGAACATTTAGGTCATTTTCGTCCTCCATAGGCTTATTCTTGTCCAATTAGGGTTTCTAAACAATCTTGTGCATCCAATAGGTGTGTCTGTGTCATTGGATGAACATTTAGGTCATTTTCGTCCTCCCTAGGCTTATTCTTGTCCAATTAGGGTTTTTAACCAATCTTGTGCATGCAATAGGTGTGTTTGTGTCATTGGATGAACATTTAGGTCATTTTCGTCCTCCCTAGGCTTATTCTTGTCCAATTAGGGTTTTTAACCAATCTTGTGCATCCAATAAGTTCATTTGTGTCATTGGATGAACATTTAGGTCATTTTCGTCCTCCCTATGCTTATTGTTGTCCAATATGTTCATTTGTGTCATTGGATGAACATTTAGGTCATTTTCGTCCTCCTTATGCTTATTCTTGTCCAATTAGGGTTTATGCAATCTTGTGCATCCATTTAGTTCATTTGTGTCATTGGATGAACATTTAGGTCATTTTCTTCCTCCTTAGGCTTATTTTTGTCCAATTAGGGTTTTTAACCAATCTTGTGCATCCAATAGGTGTGTTTGTGTCATTGGATGAACATTTAGGTCATTTTCATCCTCCCTAGGCTTATTGTTGTCCAATTACGGTTTTTAACCAATCTTGTGCATTCAATACGTGTGTTTGTGTCATTGGATGAACATTTAGGTAATTTTCGTCCTCCCTAGGCTGATTCTTGTCCAATTAGGGTTTTTAACCAATCTTGTGCATCCAATAGGTGTGTTTGTGTCATTGGATGAACATTTAGGTCATTTTCGTCCTCCCTAGTCTTATTCTTGTCCAATTAGGGTTTTCAGCAATCTTGTGAATCCAATAAGTTCATTTGTGTCATTGGATGAATATTTAAGTCATTTTCATCCTCCCTAGGCTTATTCTTGTCCAATTAGGGTTTCTAACCAATCTTGTGCATCCAATAAGTTTATATGTGTCATTGGATGAACATTTAGGTCATTTTCGTCCTCCCTAGGCTTATTCTTGTCCAATTAGGGTTTTTAACCAATCTTGTGCATCCAATATGTTCATTTGTGTCATTGGATGAACATTTAGGTCATTTTCGTCGTCCCTAGTCTTATTCTTGTCCAATTAGGGTTTTAAGCAATCTTGTGCATCCAATAAGTTTATATGTGTCATTGGATGAACATTTAGGTCATTTTCGTCCTCCCTAGGCGTATTGTTGTCCAATTAGGGTTTTTAACCAATCTTGTGCATCCAATAAGTTCATTTGTGTCAGTGGAGGAACATTTAGGTCATTTTCGTCCTCCCTAGTCTTATTCTTGTCCAATTAGGGTTTTAAGCAATCTTTTGCATCCGATATGTTCATTTGTGTCATTGGATGAATATTTAGGTCATTTTCATCCTTCCTAGGCTTATTCTTGTCCAATTATGGTTTTTAACCAATCTTGTGCATCCAATAAGTTAATTTGTGTCATTGGTTGATCATTTAGGTCATTTTCGTCCTCCATAGGCTTATTCTTGTCCAATTAGGGTTTCTAAACAATCTTGTGCATCCAATAGGTGTGTCTGTGTCATTGGATGAACATTTAGGTCATTTTCGTCCTCCCTAGGCTTATTCTTGTCCAATTAGGGTTTTTAACCAATCATGTGCATGCAATAGGTGTGTTTGTGTCATTGGATGAACATTTAGGTCATTTTCGTCCTCCCTAGGCTTATTCTTGTCCAATTAGGGTTTTGAACCAATCTTGTGCATCCAATAAGTTCATTTGTGTCATTGGATGAACATTTAGGTCATTTTCGTCCTCCCTAGTCTTATTCTTGTCCAATTTAGGTTTTAAGCAATCTTGTGCATCCAATAAGTTCATTTGTGTCATTGGATGAACATTTAGGTCATTTTTGTCCTCCCTAGGCTGATTCTTGTCCAATTAGGGTTTTTAACCAATCTTGTGCATCCAATAGGTGTGTTTGTGTCATTGGATGAACATTTAGGTCATTTTCGTCCTCCCTAGTCTTATTCTTGTCCAATTAGGGTTTTAAGCAATCTTGTGAATCCAATAAGTTCATTTGTGTCATTGGATGAATATTTAGGTCATTTTCATCCTCCCTAGGCTTATTCTTGTCCAATTTGGGTTTCTAACCAATCTTGTGCATCCAATAAGTTAATATGTGTCATTGGATGAACATTTAGGTCATTTTCGTCCTCCCTAGGCTTGTTCTTGTCCAATTAGGGTTTTTAAACAATCTTTTGCATCCAATATGTTCATTTGTGTCATTGGATGAACATTTAGGTCATTTTCGTCCTCCCTAGTCTTATTCTTGTCCAATTAGGGTTTTAAGCAATCTTGTGCATCCAATAAGTTCGTTTGTGTCATTGGATGAACATTTAGGTCATTTTCGTCCACCGTAGGCTTATTCTTGTCCAATTAGGGTTTTTAACCAATCTTGTGCATCCAATAAGTTCATTTGTGCCATTGGATGAACATTTAGGTCATTTTCGTCCGCCCTAGGCGTATTCTTGTCCAATTAGGGTTTTTAACCAATCTTGTGCATCCAATAAGTTCATTTGTGTCATTGGATGAACATTTAGGTCATTTTCGTCCTCCCTATGCTTATTGTTGTCCAATATGTTCATTTGTGTCATTGGATGAACATTTAGGTCATTTTCGTCCTCCTTAGGCTTATTCTTGTCCAATTAGGGTTTATGCAATCTTGTGCATCCATTTAGTTCATTTGTGTCATTGGATGAACATTTAGGTCATTTTCTTCCTCCCTAGGCTTATTCTAGTCCAATTAGGGTTTTTAACCAATCTTGTGCATCCAATAGGTGTGTTTGTGTCATTGGATGAACATTTAGGTCATTTTCATCCTCCCTAGGCTTATTGTTGTCCAATTACGGTTTTTAACCAATCTTGTGCATTCAATACGTGTGTTTGTGTCATTGGATGAACATTTAGGTAATTTTCGTCCTCCCTAGGCTGATTCTTGTCCAATTAGGGTTTTTAACCAATCTTGTGCATCCAATAGGTGTGTTTGTGTCATTGGATGAACATTTAGGTCATTTTCGTCCTCCCTAGTCTTATTCTTGTCCAATTAGGGTTTTAAGCAATCTTGTGAATCCAATAAGTTCATTTGTGTCATTGGATGAACATTTAGGTCATTTTCGTCCTCCCTATGCTTATTGTTGTCCAATATGTTCATTTGTGTCATTGGATGAACATTTAGGTCATTTTCGTCCTCCTTAGGCTTATTCTTGTCCAATTAGGGTTTATGCAATCTTGTGCATCCATTTAGTTCATTTGTGTCATTGGATGAACATTTAGGTCATTTTCATCCTCCCTAGGCTTATTCTTGTCCAATTAGGGTTTTTAACCAATCTTGTGCATCCAGTAGGTGTGTTTGTGTCATTGGATGAACATTTAGGTCATTTTCGTCCTCCCTAGGCTTATTCTTGTCCAATTAGGGTTTTTAACCAATCTTGTGCATCCAATAAGTTCATTTGTGTCATTGGATGAACATTTAGGTCATTTTCGTCCTCCCTAAGCTTATTCTTGTCCAATAAGGGTTTTTAAGCAATCTTGTGCATCCAATAAGTTCATTTGTGTCATTGGATGAACATTTAGGTCATTTTCGTCCTCCCTAGGCTTATTCTTGTTCAATTAGGGTTTCTAACCAATCTTGTGCATCCAATAGGTGTGTTTGTGTCATTGGATGAACATTTAGGTCATTTTCGTCCTCCCTAGTCTTATTCTTGTCCAATTAGGGTTTTAAGCAATCTTGTGCATCCAATAAGTTCATTTGTGTCATTGGATGAACATTTAGGTCGTTTTTCCTCCTCCCTAGGCTTATTCTTGTCCAATTAGGTTTTCAAGCAATCTTGTGCATCCAATAAGTTCATTTGTGTCATTGGATGAACATTTAGGTCATTTTCGTCCTCCCTAGGCTTATTCTTGCCCAATTAGGGTTTATAAGCAATCTTGTGCATCCAATAAGTTCATTTGTGTCATTGGATGAACATTTAGGTCATTTTCGTCCTCCCTAGGCTTATTCTGGTCCAATTAGGGTTTTTAACCAATCTTGTGCATCCAATAAGTGTGTTTGTGTCATTGGATGAACATTTAGGTCATTTTCGTCCTCCCTATGCTTATTCTTGCCCAATTAGGGTTTATAAGCAATCTTGTGCATCCAATAAGTTCATTTGTGTCATTGGATGAACATTTAGGTCATTTTCGTCCTCCCTAGGCTTATTCTTGTCCAATTAGGGTTTCTAACCAATCTTGTGCATCCAATAAGTTCATTTGTGTCATTGGATGAACATTTAGGTCATTTTTCCTCCTCCCTAGGCTTATTCTTGTCCAATTAGGTTTTCAAGCAATCTTGTGCATCCAATAAGTTCATTTGTGTCATTGGATGAACATTTAGGTCATTTTCGTCCTCCCTAGGCTTATTCTTGCCCAATTAGGGTTTATAAGCAATCTTGTGCATCCAATAAGTTCATTTGTGTCATTGGATGAACATTTAGGTCATTTTCGTCCTCCCTAGCCTTATTCTTGTCCAATTAGGGTTTCTAACCAATCTTGTGCATCCAATAAGTTCATTTGTGTCATTGGATGAACATTTAGGTCATTTTCGTCCTCCCTAGGCTTATTCTTGTCCAATTAGGGTTTTTAACCAATCTTGTGCATCCAATAGGTGTGTTTGTGTCATTGGATGAACATTTAGGTCATTTTCGTCCTCCCTATGCTTATTCTTGTCAAATTAGGGTTTCTAACCAATCTTTTGCATCCAATAGGTGTATTTGTGTCATTGGATGAACAATTAGGTCATTTTCGTGCTCCCTAGGCTTATTCTTGTCCAATTAGGGTTTTTAACCAATCTTGTGCATCCAATAAGTTCATTTGTGTCATTGGATGAACATTTAGGTCATTTTCGTCCTCCCTAGGCTTATTCTTGTCCAATTAGGGTTTTCAACCAATCATGTGCATCCAATAAGTTCATTTGTGTCATTGGATGAACAATTAGGTCATTTTCGTCAACCCTAGGCTTATTCTTTTCCAATTAGGGTTTTTAACCAATCTTGTGCATCCAATAAGTTTATTTGTGTCATCGGATGAACATTTATGTCATTTTCGTCCTCCCTAGTCTTATTCTTGTCCAATTAGGGTTTTAAGCAATCTTGTGCATCCAATAAGTTCATTTGTGTCATTGGATGAACATTTAGGTCATTTTCGTCCTCCCTAGGCTTATTCTTGTCCAATTAGGGTTTTTAACCAATCTTGTGCATCCAATAAGTTCATTTGTGTCATTGGATGAACATTTAGGTCATTTTCGTCCTCCATTGGCTTATTCTTGTCCAATTAGGGTTTTTAACCAATCTTGTGCATCCAATAAGTTCATTTGTGTCATTGGATGAACATTTAGGTCATTTTCGTCCTCCCTAGGCTTATTCTTGTCCAATTAGGGTTTCTAACCAATCATGTGCATCCAATAGGTGTGTTTGTGTCATTGGATGAACATTTAGGTCAGTTTCGTCCTCCCTAGGCTTATTCTTGTCCAATTAGGGTTTCTAACGAATCTTGTGCATCCAATAGGTGTATTTGTGTCATTGGATGAACATTTAGGTCATTTTCGTCCTCCCTAGGCTTATTCTTGTCCAATTAGGGTTTTTAAGAAATCTTGTGCATCCAATAAGTTCATTTGTGTCATTGGATGAACATTTAGGTCATTTTCGTCCTCCCTAGGCATATTGTTGTCCAATTAGGGTTTTTAACCAATCTTGTGCATCCAATAGGTGTATTTGTGTCATTGGATGAACATTTAGGTCATTTTCGTCCTCCCTAGGCTTATTCTTGTCCATTTAGGATTTTTAACCAATCTTGTGCATCCAATAAGTTTATTTGTGTCATTGGATGAACATTTAGGTCATTTTCGTCCTCCCTAGGCTTATTCTTGTCCAATTAGGGTTTTTAACCAATCTTGTGCATCCAATAAGTTCATTTGTGTCATTGGATGAACATTTAGGTCATTTTCGTCCTCCCTAGGCTTATTCTTGTCCAATTAGGGTTTTTAAGCAATCTTGTGCATCCAATAAGTTCATTTGTGTCATTGGATGAACATTTAGGTAATTTTCGTCCTCCCTAGGCTTATTCTTGTCCAATTAGGGTTTCTAACCAATCTTTTGCATCCAATAGGTGTGTTTGTGTCATTGGATGAACATTTAGGTCATTTTCGTCCTCCCTAGTCTTATTCTTGTCCAATTAGGTTTTTAAGCAATCTTGTGCATCCAATAAGTTCATTTGTGTCATTGGATGAACATTTAGGTCATTTTCGTCGTCCCTAGTCTTATTCTTGTCCAATTAGGGTTTTAAGCCAATCTTGTACATCCAATAGGTGTGTTTGTGTCATTTGATGAACATTTAGGTCATTTTCGTCATCCCAAGGCTTCTTCTTATCCAATTAGGGTTTTAAGCAATCTTGTGCATCCAATAAGTTCATTTGTGTCATTGGATTAAGATTTAAGTCATTTTCGTCCTCCCTAGGCTTATTCTTGTCCAGTTAGGGTTTTTAACCAATCTTGTGTATCCAATAGGTGTGTTTGTGTCATTGGATAAACATTTAGGTCATTTTCGTCCACCCTAGACTTATTCTTGTCCAATTAGGGTTTTTAACCAATCTTGTGCATCCAATAGGTGTGTTTGTGTCATTGGATGAACATTTAGGTCATTTTCGTCCTCCCTAGGCTTATTCTTGTCCAATTAGGGTTTTTAACCAATCTTGTGCATCCAATAAGTTCATTTGTGTCATTGGATGAACATTTAGGTCATTTTCGTCCACCCTAGGCTTATTCTTGTCCAATTAGGGTTTTTAACTAATCTTGTGCATCCAATAAGTTCATTTGTGTCATTGGATGAACATTTATGTCATTTTCGTCCTCCCAAGGCATATTCTTGTCCAATTAGGGTTTTTAAACAAATCTTGTGCATCCAATAAGTTAATTTGTGTCATTGGATGAACATTTAGGTCATTTTCGTCCTCCCTAGGCTTATTCTTGTCCAATTAGGGTTTTTAAGCAATCTTGTGCATCCAATAAGTTCATTTGTGTCATTGGATGAACATTTAGGTCATTTTCGTCCACCCTAGGCTTATTCTTGTCCAATTAGGGTTTTTAACCAATCTTGTGCATCCAATAAGTTCATTTGTGTAATTGGATGAACATTTAAGTCATTTTCGTCCTCCCTAGGCTTATTCTTGTCCAGTTAGGGTTTTTAACCAATCTTGTGCATCCAATAGGTGTGTTTGTGTCATTGGATGAACATTTAGGTCATTTTCGTCCACCCTAGGCTTATTCTTGTCCAATTAGGGTTTTTAACCAATCTTGTGCATCCAATAGGTGTGTTTGTATCATTGGATGAACATTTAGGTCATTTTCGTCCTCCCTAGGCTTATTCTTGTCCAATTAGGGTTTCTAAGCATTCTTGTGCATACAATAGGTGTGTTTGTGTCATTGGATGAACATTTAGGTCATTCTCGTCCTCCCTAGGCTTATTCTTGTCCAATTAGGGTTTTTAAGCAATCTTGTGCATCCAATAAGTTCATTTGTGTCATTGGATGAACATTTAGGTCATTTTCGTCCTCCCTAGGCTTATTCTTGTCCAATTAGGGTTTTTAACCAACCTTGTGCATCCAATAGGAGTGTTTGTGTCATTGGATGAACATTTAGGTCATTTTCGTCCTCCCTAGGCTTATTCTTGTCCAATTAGGGTTTTTAACCAATCTTGTGCATCCAATAAGTTCATTTGTGTCATTGGATGAACATTTAGGTCATTTTCGTCCTCCCTATGCTTATTCTTGTCCAATTAGGGTTTTTTTACCAATCTTGTGCATCCAATAAGTTCATTTGTGTCATTGGATGAACATTTAGGTCATTTTCGTCCTCCCTAGGCTTATTCTTGTCCAATTAGGGTTTTTAACCAATCTTGTGCATCCAATAAGTTCATTTGTGTCATTGGATGAACATTTAGGTCATTTTCGTCCTCCCTAGGCTTATTCTTGTCCAATTAAGGTTTTCAACCAATCTTGTGCATCCAATAAGTTCATTTGTGTCATTGGAAGAACATTTAGGTCATTTTCGTCCTCCATAGGCTTATTCTTGTCCAATTAGGGTTTTTAAACAATCTTGTGCATCCAATAAGTTCATTTGTGTCATTGGATGAACATTTAGGTCATTTTCGTCCTCCATAGGCTTATTCTTGTCTAATTAGGGTTTTTAAACAATCTTGTGCATCCAATAAGTTCATTTGTGTCATTGGATGAACATTTAGGTCATTTTCGTCCTCCCTAGGCTTATTCTTGTCCAATTAGGGTTTTTAACCAATCTTGTGCATCCAATAAGTTCATTTGTGTCATTGGATGAACATTTAGGTCATTTTCGTCTACCCTAGGCTTATTCTTGTCCAATTAGGGTTTTTAACCAATCTTGTGCATCCAATAAGTTCATTTGTGTCATTGGATGAACATTTAGGTCATTTTCGTCCTCCCAAGGCTTATTCTTGTCCAATTAGGGTTTTAACCAATCTTGTGCATCCAATAAGTTAATTTGTGTCATTGGATGAACATTTAGGTCATTTTCGTCCTCCCTAGGCTTATTCTTGTCCAATTAGGGTTTTTAAGCAATCTTGTGCATCCAATAAGTTCATTTGTGTCATTGGATGAACATTTAGGTCATTTTCGTCCACCCTAGGCTTATTCTTGTCCAATTAGGGTTTTTAACCAATCTTGTGCATCCAATAAGTTCATTTGTGTAATTGGATGAACATTTAAGTCATTTTCGTCCTCCCTAGGCTTATTCTTGTCCAGTTAGGGTTTTTAACCAATCTTGTGCATCCAATAGGTGTGTTTGTGTCATTGGATGAACATTTAGGTCATTTTCGTCCACCCTATGCTTATTCTTGTCCAATTAGGGTTTTTAATCAATCTTGTGCATCCAATAAGGTCATTTGTCTCATTGGATGAACATTTAGGTCATTTTCGACCTCATTAGGCTTATTCTTGTCTAGTTAGGGTTTTTAACCATTCTTGTGCATCCAATAGGCGTATTTGTGTCATTGGATGAACATTTATGTCATTTTCGTCCTCCCAAGGCTTATTCTTGTCCAATTAGGGTTTTTAACCAATCTTGTGCATCCAATAAGTTAATTTGTGTCATTAGATGAACATTTAAGTCATTTTCGTCCTCCGTAGGCTTATTCTTGTCCAATTAGGGTTTTTAACCAATCTTGTGCATCCAATAGGTGTGTTTGTGTCATTGGATGAACATTTAGGTCATTTTCGTCCTCCCTAGTCTTATTCTTGTCCAATTAGGGTTTTAAGCAATCTTGTGCATCCAATAAGTTCATTTGTGTCATTGGATGAACATTTAGGTCATTTTCATCCACCGTAGGCTTATTCTTGTCCAATTAAGGTTTTTAACCAATCTTGTGCATCCAATAGGTTCATTTGTGTCATTGGATGAACATTTAGGTCATTTTCGTCCTCCCTAGGCGTATTGTTGTACAATTAGGGTTTTTAACCAATCTTGTGCATCCAATAAGTTCATTTGTGTCATTGGATGAACATTTAGGTCATTTTCGTCCTCCCTAGTCTTATTCTTGTCCAATTAGGGTTTTAAGCAATCTTTTGCATCCAATAGGTGTGTCTGTGTCATTGGATGAATATTTAGGTCATTTTCATCCTTCCTAGGCTTATTCTTGTCCAATTAGGGTTTTTAACCAATCTTGTGCATGCAATAAGTTCATTTGTGTCATTGGTTGAACATTTAGGTCATTTTCGTCCTCCCTAGGCTTATTCTTGTCCAATTAGGGTTTCTAAACAATCTTGTGCATCCAATAAGTTCATTTGTGTCATTGGATGAACATTTAGGTCATTTTCGTCCTCCCTAGGCTTATTCTTGTCCAATTAGGGTTTTTAACCAATCTTGTGCATGCAATAGGTGTGTTTGTGTCATTGGATGAACATTTAGGTCATTTTCGTCCTCCCTAGGCTTATTCTTGTCCAATTAGGGTTTTTAACCAATCTTGTGCACCCAATAAGTTCATTTGTGTCATTGGATGAACATTTAGGTCATTTTCGTCCTCCCTAGGCTTATTCTTGTCCAATTAGGGTTTTTAACCAATCTTGTGCATCCAATAAGTTCATTTGTGTCATTGGATGAACATTTAGGTCATTTTCGTCCTCCCTAGTCTTACTCTTGTCCAATTAGGGTTTTTATGCAATCTTGTGCATCCAATAGGTGTGTTTGTGTCATTGGAGGAACATTTAGGTCATTTTCGTCCTCCCTAGTCTTATTCTTGTCCAATTAGGGATTTTATGCAATCTTGTGCATCCAATAGGTGTGTTGGTGTCATTGGACGAACATTTAGGTCATTTTCGTCCTCCCTAGGCTTATTCATGTCCAATTAGGGTTTTTAACCAATCTTTTGCATCCAATAAGTTCATTTGTGTCATTGGATGAACATTTAGGTCATTTTCGTCCTCCCTAGGCTTATTCTTGACCAATTAGGGTTTTCAACCAATCTTGTGCATCCAATAAGTTCATTTGTGTCATTGGATGACCATTTAGGTCATTTTCGTCCTCCCTAGGCTTATTCTTGTCCAATTAGGGTTTTTAACCAACCTTGTGCATCCATTAAGTTCATTTGTGTCATTGGTGGAACATTTTGGTCATTTACGTCCTCCCTAGTCTTTTTCTTGTCCAATTAGAGTTTTTATGCAATCTTGTGCATCCAATAGGTGTGTTTGTGTCATTGGACGAACATTTAGGTAATTTTCGTCATCCCTAGGCTTATTCTTGTCCAATTAGGGTTTTTAACCAATCTTGTGCATCCAATAAGTTCATTTGTGTCATTGGATGAACATTTAGGTCATTTTTTTCCTCCCTAGGCTTATTCTTGTCCAATTAGGGTTTTTAACCAATCTTGTGCATCCAATAAGTTCATTTGTGTCATTGGATGAACATTTAGGTCATTTTCGTCCTCCCTATGTTTATTCTTGTCCAATTAGGGTTTTTAACCAATCTTGTGCATGCAATAAGTTCATTTGTGTCATTGGATGAACATTTAGGTCATTTTCGTCCTCCCTAGTCTTATTCTTGTCCAATTAGGGTTTTTATGCAAGCTTGTGCATCCAATAGGTGTGTGTGTGTCATTGGAGGAACATTTAGGCCATTTTCGTCCTCCCTAGTCATATTCTTGTCGAATTAGTTTTATGCAATGTTGGGCATCCAATAGGTGTGTTTCTGTCATTGGAGGAACATTTAGGTCATTTTCGTCCTCCCTAGTCTTATTCTTGTCCAATTAGGGTTTATATGCAATCTTATGCATCCAATAGGTTTGTTTGTGTCATTGGACGAACATTTAGGTCATTTTCGTCTTCCCTAGGCTTATTCATGTCCAATTAGGGTTTTTAACCAATCTTGTGCATCCAATAAGTTCATTTGTGTCATTGGATGAACATTTAGGTCATTTTCGTCCTCCTTAGGCTTATTCTTGTCCAATTAGGGTTTTCAACCAATCTTGTGCATCCGATAAGTTCATTTGTGTCATTGGATGAACATTTAGGTCATTTTCGTCCTCCCTAGGCTTATTCTTGTCCAATTAGGGTTTTTAACCAATCTTGTGCATCCAATAAGTTCATTTGTGTCGTTGGATGAACATTTAGGTCATTTTCGTCCTCCCTAGGCTTATTCTTGTCCAATTAGGGTTTTTAACCAATCTTGTGCATCCAATAAGTTCATTTGTGTCATTGGATGAACATTTAGGTCATTTTCGTCCTCCCTATTCTTATTCTTGTCCAATTAGGGTTTTTATGCAATCTTGTGCATCCAATAGGTGTGTTTGTTTCATTGGACGAACATTTAAGTCATTTTCGTCCTCCCTAGGCTTATTCTTGTCCAGTTAGGGTTTTTAACCAATCTTGTGCATCCAATAAGTTCATTTGTGTCATTCGATGAACATTTAGGTCATTTTCGTCCTCCATAGGCTTATTCTTGTCTAATTAGGGTTTTTAACCAATCTTGTGCATCCAATAAGTTCATTTGTGTCATTGGATGAACATTTAGGTCATTTTCGTCCTCCCTAGGCTTATTCTTGTCCAATTAGGGTTTTTAACCAATCTTGTGCATCCAATAAGTTCATTTGTGTCATTGGATGAACATTTAGGTCATTTTCGTCCTCCCTAGGCTTATTCTTGTCCAATTAGGGTTTTTAACCAATCTTGTGCATCCAATAAGTTCATTTGTGTCATTGGATGAACATTTAGGTCATTTTCGTCCTCCCAAGTCTTATTCTTGTCCAATTAGGGTTTTTATGCAATCTTGTGCATCCAATAGGTGTGTTTGTGTCATTGGAGGATCATTTAGGTCATTTTCGTCCTCCGTAGTCTTATTCTTGTCGAATTAGGGTTTTTATGCAATCTTGTGCATCCAATAGGTGTGTTTGTGTCATTGGAGGAACATTTAGGTCATTTCCGTCCTCCCTAGTCTTATTCTTGTCCAATTAGGGTTTTTATGCAATCTTGTGCATCCAATATGTGGGTTTGTGTCATTGGATGAACATTTAGGTCATTTTCGTCCTCCCTATGCTTATTCTTGTCCAATTAGGGTTTTTAACCAATCTTGTGCATCCAATAAGTTCATTTGTGTCATTGGATGAACATTTAGGTCATTTTCGTTCTCCCTAGTCTTATTCTTGTCCAATTAGGGTTTTAAGCAATCTTGTGCATCCAATAGGTGTGTTTGTGTCATTGGACGAACATTTAGGTCATTTTCGTCCTCCCTAGGCTTATTCTTGTCCAATTAATGTTTTTAACCAATCTTGTGCATCCAATAAGTTCATTGTGTCATTGGATGAACATTTAGGTCATTTTCGTCCTCCCTAGGCTTATTCTTGTCCAATTAGGGTTTTTAACCAATCTTGTGCATCCAATAAGTTCATTTGTGTCATTGGATGAACATTTAGGTCATTTTCGTCCTCCCTAGGCTTATTCTTGTCCAATTAGGGTTTTTATGCAATCTTGTGCATCCAATAGGTGAGTTTGTGTCATTGGATGAACATTTAGGTCATTTTCGTCCTCCCTAGGCTTATTCTTGTCCAATTAGGGTTTTTAACCAATCTTGTGCATCCAATAAGTTCATTTGTGTCATTGGATGAACATTTAGGTCATTTTCGTCCTCCCTATGCATATTCTTATCCAATTATGGTTTTTAACCAATCTTGTGCATCCAATAGGTGTGTTTGTGTCATTGGATGAACATTTAGGTCATTTTCGTCCTCCCTAGGCTTATTCTTGTCCAATTAGGGTTTTTAACCAATCTTGTGCATCCAATAAGTTCATTTGTGTCATTGGATGAACATTTAGGTCATTTTCGTCCACCCTTGGCTTATTCATGTCCAATTAGGGTTTTTAACTAATCTTGTGCATCCAATAAGTTCATTTGTGTCATTGGATGAACATTTATGTCATTTTCGTCCTCCCAAGGCTTATTCTTGTCCAATTAGGGTTTTTAAACAAATCTTGTGCATCCAATAAGTTAATTTGTTTCATTGGATGAACATTTAGGTCATTTTTGTCCTCCCTAGGCTTATTCTTGTCCAATTAGGGTTTTTAACCAATCTTGTGCATCCAATAAGTTCATTTGTGTCATTGGATGAACATTTAGGTCATTTTCGTCCTCCATAGGCTTATTCTTGTCCAATTAGGGTTTCTAAACAATCTTGTGCATCCAATAGGTGTGTCTGTGTCATTGGATGAACATTTTGGTCATTTTCGTCCTCCCTAGGCTTATTCTTGTCCAATTAGGGTTATTAACCAATCTTGTGCATGCAATAGGTGTGTTTGTGTCATTGGATGAACATTTAGGTCATTTTCGTCCTCCCTAGGCTTATTCTTGTCCAATTAGGGTTTTTAACCAATCTTGTGCATCCAATAAGTTCATTTGTGTCATTGGATGAACATTTAGGTTATTTTCGTCCTCCCTAGGCTTATTCTTGTCCAATTAGGGTTTTTAACCAATCTTGTGCATCCTATAAGTTCATTTGTGTCATTGGATTAACATTTAGGTCATTTTCGTCCTCCCTAGGCTTATTCTTGTCCAATTAGGGTTTCTTACCAATCTTGTGCATCCAATAGGTGTGTTTGTGTCATTGGATGAACATTTAGGTCATTTTCGTCCTCCCTAGGCTTATTCTTGTCCAATTAGGGTTTTTAACCAATCTTGTGCATCCAATAAGTTCATTTGTGTCATTGGATGAACATTTAGGTCATTTTCGTCATCCCTAGGCTTATTCTTGTCCAATTAGGGTTTCTAACCAATCTTGTGCATCCAATAGGTGTGTTTAGTCATTTGATGAACATTTAGGTCATTTTCGTCCTCCCTAGGATTATTCTTGTCCAATTAGTGTTTTTAACCAATCTTGTGCATCCAATAAGTTCATTTGTGTCATTGGATTAACATTTAGGTCATTTTCGTCCTCCCTAGGCTTATTCTTGTCCAATTAGGGTTTCTAACCAATCTAGTGCATCTAATAGGTGTGTTTGTGTCATTGGATGAACATTTAGGTCATTTTCGTCCTCCCTAGGCTTATTCTTGTCCAATTAGGGTTTTTAACCAATCTTGTGCATCCAATAAGTTCATTTGTGTCATTGGATGAACATTTAGGTCATTTACGTTCTCCCTAGGCTTATTCTTGTCCAATTAGGGTTTTAAGCAATCCTGTGCATCCAATAGGTGTGTTTGTGTCATTGGACGAAGATTTAAGTCATTTTCGTCCTCCCTAGTCTTATTCTTGTCCAATTAGGGTTTTTATGCAATCTTGTGCATCCAATAGGTGTGTTTGTGTCATTGGACGAACATTTAGGTCAATTTCGTCCTCCCTAGGCTTATTCTTGTCCAATTAGGGTTTTTAACCAATCTTGTGCATCCAATAGGTGTGTTTGTGTCATTGGATGAACATTTAGGTCATTTTCGTCCTCCCTAGGCTTATTCTTGTCCAATTAGGGTTTTTAACCAATCTTGTGCATCCAATAAGTTCATTTGTGTCATTGGATTAACATTTAGATCATTTTCATCCTCCCTAGGCTTATTCTTGTCCAATTAGGGTTTCTAACCAATCTTGTGCATCCAATAGGTGTGTTTGTGTCATTGGATGAACATTTAGGTCATTTTCGTCCTCCCTAGGCTTATTCTTTTCCAATTAGGGTTTTAAGCAATCTTGTGCATCCAATAAGTTCATTTGTGTCATTGGATGAATATTTAGGTCATTTTCATCCTCCCTAGGTTTATTCTTGTCCAATTAGGGTTTCTAACCAATCTTGTGCATCCAATTGGTGTGCTTGTGTCATTGGATGAACATTTAGGTCATTTTCGTCCTCCCTAGGCTTATTCTTGTCCAATTAGGGTTTTTAACCAATCTTGTGCATCCAATAAGTTCATTTGTGTCATTGGATGAACATTTAGGTCATTTTCGTCCTCCCTAGGCTTATTCTTGTCCAATTAGGGTTTTTAACCAATCTTGTGCATCCAATAGGTGTGTTTGTGTCATTGGATGAACATTTAGGTCATTTTCGTCCTCCCTAGGCTTATTCTTGTCCAATTAGGGTTTTTAACCGATCTTGTGCATCCAATAAGTTCATTTGTGTCATTGGATTAACATTTAGGTCATTTTCGTCCTTCCTAGACTTATTCTTGTCCAATTAGGGTTTCTAACCAATCTTGTGCATTCAATAGGTGTGTTTGTGTCATTGGATGAACATTTAGGTCATTTTCGACCTCCCTAGTCTTATTCTTGTCCAATTAGGGTTTTTAACCAATCTTGTGCATCCAATAAGTTCATTTGTGTCATTGGATTAACATTTAGGTCATTTTCGTCCTCCTTAGGCATATTCTTGTCCAATTAGGGTTTTTAACCGATCTTGTGCATCCAATAAGTTCATTTGTGTCATTGGATTAACATTTAGGTCATTTTCGTCCTTCCTAGGCTTATTCTTGTTCAATTAGGGTTTCTAACCAATCTTGTGCATCCAATAGGTGTGTTTGTGTCATTGAATGAACATTTAGGTCATTTTCGTCCTCCCTAGGCTTATTCTTGTCCAATTAGGGTTTTTAACCAATCTTGTCCATCCAATAAGTTCATTTGTGTCATTGGATGAACATTTAGGTTATTTTCGTCCTCCCTAGGCTTATTCTTGTCCAATTATGGTTTTTAACCAATCTTGTGCATCCAATAAGTTCATTTGTGTCATTGGATTAACATTTAGGAAGTCATTTTCGTCCTTCCTAGGCTTATTCTTGTCCAGTTAGGGTTTCTAACCAATCTTGTGCATTGAATAGGTGTGTTTGTGTCATTGGATGAACATTTAGGTCATTTTCGTCCTCCCTAGGCTTATTCTTGTCCAATTAGGGTTTTTAACCAATCTTGTGCATCCAATAAGTTCATTTGTGTCATTGGATGAACATTTAGGTCATTTTCGTCCTCCCTAGGCTTATTCTTGTCCAATTAGGGGTTTCAACCAATCTTGTGCATCCAATAAGTTCATTTGTGTCATTGGATGAACATTTAGGTCATTTTCGTCCTCCCTAGGCTTATTCTTGTCCAATTAGGGTTTTTAACCAATCTTGTGCATCCAATAAGTTCATTTGTGTCATTGGATGAACATTTAGGTCATTTTCGTCCTCCCTAGTCTTATTCTTGTCCAATTAGGGTTTTTAACTAATCTTGTGCATCCAATAGGTTCATTTGTGTCATTGGATGAACATTTAGGTCATTTTCGTCCTCCCTAGGCGTATTCTTGTCCAATTAGGGTTTTTAACCAATCTTGTGCATCCAATAAGTTCATTTGTGTCATTGGATGAACATTTAGGTCATTTTCGTCCTCCCTATGCTTATTGTTGTCCAATATGTTCATTTGTGTCATTGGATGAACATTTAGGTCATTTTCGTCCTCCTTAGGCTTATTCTTGTCCAATTAGGGTTTATGCAATCTTGTGCATCCATTTAGTTCCTTTGTGTCATTGGATGAACATTTAGGTCATTTTCTTCCTCCCTAGGCTTATTCTTGTCCAATTAGGGTTTTTAACCAATCTTGTGCATCCAATAGGTGTGTTTGTGTCATTGGATGAACATTTAGGTCATTTTCGTCCTCCCTAGGCTTATTGTTGTCCAATTACGGTTTTTAACCAATCTTGTGCATTCAATACGTGTGTTTGTGTAATTGGATGAACATTTAGGTAATTTTCGTCCTCCCTAGGCTGATTCTTGTCCAATTAGGGTTTTTAACCAATCTTGTGCATCCAATAGGTGTGTTTGTGTCATTGGATGAACATTTAGGTCATTTTCGTCCTCCCTAGTCTTATTCTTGTCCAATTAGGGTTGTAAGCAATCTTGTGAATCCAATAAGTTAATTTGTGTCATTGGATGAATATTTAAGTCATTTTCATCCTCCCTAGGCTTATTCTTGTCGAATTAGGGTTTCTAACCAATCTTGTGCATCCAATAAGTTTATATGTGTCATTGGATGAACATTTAGGTCATTTTCGTCCTCCCTAGGCTTATTCTTGTCCAATTAGGGTTTTTAACCAATCTTGTGCATCCAATATGTTCATTTGTGTCATTGGATGAACATTTAGGTCATTTTCGTCCTCCCTAGTCTTATTCTTGTCCAATTAGGCTTTTAAGCAATCTTGTGCATCCAATAAGTTCATTTGTCTCATTGAATGAACATTTAGGTCATTTTCGTCCTCCATAGGCTTATTTTTGTCCAATTAAGGTTTCTAAACAATCTTGTGCATCCAATAGGTGTGTTTGTGTCATTGGATGAACATTTAGGTCATTTTCGTCGTCCCTAGGCTTATTCTTGTCCAATTAAGGTTTTTAACCAATCTTGTGCATCCAATAGGTGTGTTTGTGTCATTGGATGAACATTTAGGTCATTTTCGTCGTCCCTAGGCTTATTCTTGTCCAATTAGGGTTTTTAACCAATCTTGTGCATCCAATAGGTGTGTTTGTGTCATTGGATGAACATTTAGGTCATTTTCGTCCACCCTGGGCTTATTCTTGTTCAATTAGGGTTTTTAACCAATCTTGTGCATCCAATAAGTTCATTTGTGTCATTGGATGAACATTTAGGTCATTTTCGTCCTCCCTAGTCTTATTCTTGTCCAATTAGGGGTTTTAACCAATCTTGTGCATCCAATAGGTGTGTTTGTGTCATTGGATGAACATTTAGGTCATTTTCATCCTCCCTATGCTTATTGTTGTCCAAAATGTTCATTTGTGTCATTGGATGACCATTTAGGTCATTTTCGTCCTCCTTAGGCTTATTCTTGTCCAATTAGGGTTTTAAGCAATCTTGTGCATCCATTTAGTTCATTTGTGTCATTGGATGAACATTTAGGTCATTTTCTTCCTCCCTAGGCTTATTCTTGTCCAATTAGGGTTTCTAACCAATCTTGTGCATCCAATAAGTTTATATGTGTCATTGGATGAACATTTAGGTCATTTTCGTCCTCCCTAGGCTTATTCTTGTCCAATTAGGGTTTTTAACCAATCTTGTGCATCCAATATGTCCATTTGTGTCATTGGATGAACATTTAGGTCATTTTCGTCCTCCCTAGGCGTATTCTTGTCCAATTAGGGTTTTTAACCAATCTTGTGCATCCAATAAGTTCATTTGTGTCATTGGATGAACATTTAGGTCATTTTCGTCCTCCCTATGCTTATTGTTGTCCAATATGTTCATTTGTGTCATTGGATGAACATTTAGGTCATTTTCGTCCTCCTTAGGCTTATTCTTGTCCAATTAGGGTTTATGCAATCTTGTGCATCCATTTAGTTCCTTTGTGTCATTGGATGAACATTTAGGTCATTTTCTTCCTCCCTAGGCTTATTCTTGTCCAATTAGGGTTTTTAACCAATCTTGTGCATCCAATAGGTGTGTTTGTGTCATTGGATGAACATTTAGGTCATTTTCATCCTCCCTAGGCTTATTGTTGTCCAATTACGGTTTTTAACCAATCTTGTGCATTCAATACGTGTGTTTGTGTCATTGGATGAACATTTAGGTAATTTTCGTCCTCCCTAGGCTGATTCTTGTCCAATTAGGGTTTTTAACCAATCTTGTGCATCCAATAGGTGTGTTTGTGTCATTGGATGAACATTTAGGTCATTTTCATCCTCCCTATGCTTATTGTTGTCCAATATGTTCATTTGTGTCATTGGATGAACATTTAGGTCATTTTCGTCCTCCTTAGGCTTATTCTTGTCCAATTAGGGTTTTAAGCAATCTTGTGCATCCATTTAGTTCATTTGTGTCATTGGATGAACATTTAGGTCATTTTCTTCCTCCCTAGGCTTATTCTTGTCCAATTAGGGTTTTTAACCAATCTTGTGCATCCAATAGGTGTGTTTGTGTCATTGGATGAACATTTAGGTCATTTTCATCCTCCCTAGGCTTATTGTTGTCCAATTACGGTTTTTAACCAATCATTTGCATTCAATACGTGTGTTTGTGTCATTGGATGAACATTTAGGTAATTTTCGTCCTCCCTAGGCTGATTCTTGTCCAATTAGGGTTTTTAACCAATCTTGTGCATCCAATAGGTGTGTTTGTGTCATTGGATGAACATTTAGGTCATTTTCGTCCTCCCTAGTCTTATTCTTGTCCAATTAGGGTTGTAAGCAATCTTGTGAATCCAATAAGTTAATTTGTGTCATTGGATGAATATTTAAGTCATTTTCATCCTCCCTAGGCTTATTCTTGTCGAATTAGGGTTTCTAACCAATCTTGTGCATCCAATAAGTTTATATGTGTCATTGGATGAACATTTAGGTCATTTTCGTCCTCCCTAGGCTTATTCTTGTCCAATTAGGGTTTTTAACCAATCTTGTGCATCCAATATGTTCATTTGTGTCATTGGATGAACATTTAGGTCATTTTCGTCCTCCCTAGTCTTATTCTTGTCCAATTAGGCTTTTAAGCAATCTTGTGCATCCAATAAGTTCATTTGTCTCATTGAATGAACATTTAGGTCATTTTCGTCCTCCATAGGCTTATTCTTGTCCAATTAAGGTTTCTAAACAATCTTGTGCATCCAATAGGTGTGTTTGTGTCATTGGATGAACATTTAGGTCATTTTCGTCGTCCCTAGGCTTATTCTTGTCCAATTAGGGTTTTTAACCAATCTTGTGCATCCAATAGGTGTGTTTGTGTCATTGGATGAACATTTAGGTCATTTTCGTCCACCCTGGGCTTATTCTTGTTCAATTAGGGTTTTTAACCAATCTTGTGCATCCAATAAGTTCATTTGTGTCATTGGATGAACATTTAGGTCATTTTCGTCCTCCCTAGTCTTATTCTTGTCCAATTAGGGGTTTTAACCAATCTTGTGCATCCAATAGGTGTGTTTGTGTCATTGGATGAACATTTAGGTCATTTTCATCCTCCCTATGCTTATTGTTGTCCAATATGTTCATTTGTGTCATTGGATGACCATTTAGGTAATTTTCGTCCTCCTTAGGCTTATTCTTGTCCAATTAGGGTTTTAAGCAATCTTGTGCATCCATTTAGTTCATTTGTGTCATTGGATGAACATTTAGGTCATTTTCTTCCTCCCTAGGCTTATTCTTGTCCAATTAGGGTTTCTAACCAATCTTGTGCATCCAATAAGTTTATATGTGTCATTGGATGAACATTTAGGTCATTTTCGTCCTCCCTAGGCTTATTCTTGTCCAATTAGGGTTTTTAACCAATCTTGTGCATCCAATAGGTTCATTTGTGTCATTGGATGAACATTTAGGTCATTTTCGTCCTCCCTAGTCTTATTCTTGTCCAATTAGGGTTTTAAGCAATCTTGTGCATCCAATATGTGGGTTTGTGTCATTGGATGAACGTTTAGGTCATTTTCGTCCTCCCTATGCTTGTTCTTGTCCCATTAGGGTTTTTAACCAATCTTGTGCATCCAATAAGTTCATTTGTGTCATTGGATGAACATTTAGGTCATTTTCGTCCTCCCTAGTCTTATTCTTGTCCAATTAGGGTTTTTATGCAATCTTGTGCATCCAATAGATGTGTTGTGTCATTGGATGAACATTTAGGTCATTTTCGTCCTCCCTAGGCTTATTCTTGTCCAATTAGGGTTTTTAACCAATCTTGTGCATCCAATAAGTTCATTTGTGTCATTGGATGAACATTTAGGTCATTTTCGTCCTCCCTAGGTTTATTCTTGTCCAATTAGGGTTTTTAACCAATCTTGTGCATCCAATAGGTGTATTTGTGTCATTGGATGAACATTTAGGTCATTTTCGTCCTCCCTAGGCTTATTCTTGTCCAATTAGGGTTTCTAACCAATCTTGTGCATCCAATAGGTGTATTTGTGTCATTGGATGAACATTTAGGTCATTTTCGTCCTCCCTAGGCTTATTCTTGTCAAATTAGGGTTTCTAACCAATCTTTTGCATCCAATAGGTGTATTTGTGTCATTGGATGAACATTTAGGTCATTTTCGTCCTCCCTAGGCTTATTCTTGTCCAATTAGGGTTTTTAAGCTATCTTGTGCATCCAATAAGTTCATTTGTGTCATTGGATGAACATTTAGGTCATTTTCGTCCTTCCTTGGCTTATTCTTGTCCAATTAAGGTTTTTAACCAATCTTGTGCATCCAATAATTTCATTTGTGTCATTGGATGAACATTTAGGTCATTTTCGTCCTCCCTAGGCTTATTCTTGTCCAATTAGGGTTTCTAACCAATCTTGTGCATCCAATAGGTGTATTTGTGTCATTGGATGAACATTTAGGTCATTTTCGTCCTCCCTAGGCTTATTCTTGTCCAATTAGGGTTTCTAACCAATCTTGTGCATCCAATAGGTGTCTTTTTGTGTCATTGGATGAACATTTAGGTCATTTTCGTCCTCCCTAGGCTTATTCTTGTCCAATTAGGGTTTCTAACCAATCTTGTGCATCCAATAGGTGTATTTGTGTCATTGGATGAACATTTAGGTCATTTTCGTCCTCCCTAGGCTTATTCTTGTCCAATTAGGGTTTCTAACCAATGTTGTGCATTCAATAGGTGTATTTGTGTCATTGGATGAACATTTAGGTCATTTTCGTCCTCCCTAGGCTTATTCTTGTCCAATTAGGGTTTTTAACCAATCTTGTGCATCCAATAGGTGTGTTTGTGTCATTGGATAAACATTTAGGTCATTTTCGTCCTCCCTATTCTTATTCTTGTCCAATTAGGGTTTTTATGCAATCTTGTGCATCCAATAGGTGTGTTTGTGTCATTGGACGAACATTTAGGTCATTTTCGTCCTCCCTAGGCTTATTCTTGTCCAATTAGGGTTTTTAACCAATCTTGTTCATCCAATAAGTTCATTTGTGTCATTGGATGAACATTTAGGTCATTTTCGTCATCCCTAGTCTTATTCTTGTCCAATTAGGGTTTTAAGCAATCTTGTGCATCCAATATGTGTGTTTGTGTCATTGGATGAACATTTAGGTTATTTTCGTCCTCCCTAGGCTTGTTCTTGTCCAATTAGGGTTTTTAACCAATCTTGTGCATCCTATAGGTGTGTTTGTGTAATTGGACGAACATTTAGGTCATTTTCTGCCACCCTAGGCTTATTCTTGTCCAATTAGGGTTTTTATGCAATCTTGTGCATCCAATAGGTGTGTTTGTGTCATTGGATGAACATTTAGGTCATTTTCGTCCTCCCTAGGCTTATTCTTGTCCAATTAGGGTTTTTAACCAATCTTGTGCATCCAATAAGTTCATTTGTGTCATTGGATGAACATTTAGGTCATTTTCGTCCTCCCTAGGCTTATTCTTGTCCAATTAGGGTTTTCAACCAATCTTGTGCATCCAATAAGTTCATTTGTGTCATTGGATGAACATTTAGGACATTTTCGTCCTCCATAGGCTTATTCTTGTCCAATTAGGGTTTTTAACCAATCTTGTGCATCCAATAAGTTCATTTGTGTCATTGGATGAACATTTAGGTCATTTTCGTCCTCCCTAGGCTTATTCTTGTCCAATTAGGGGTTTCAACCAATCTTGTGCATCCAATAAGTTCATTTGTGTCATTGGATGAACATTTAGGTCATTTTCGTCCTCCCTAGGCTTATTCTTGTCCAATTAGGGTTTTTAACCAATCTTGTGCATCCAATAAGTTCATTTGTGTCATTGGATGAACATTTAGGTCATTTTCGTCCTCCCTAGTCTTATTCTTGTCCAATTAGGGTTTTTAACTAATCTTGTGCATCCAATAGGTTCATTTGTGTCATTGGATGAACATTTAGGTCATTTTCGTCCTCCCTAGGCGTATTCTTGTCCAATTAGGGTTTTTAACCAATCTTGTGCATCCAATAAGTTCATTTGTGTCATTGGATGAACATTTAGGTCATTTTCGTCCTCCCTAGTCTTATTCTTGTCCAATTAGGGTTTTAAGCAATCTTTTGCATCCGATATGTTCATTTGTGTCATTGGATGAATATTTAGGTCATTTTCATCCTTCCTAGGCTTATTCTTTTCCAATTAGGGTTTTTAACCAATCTTGTGCCTCCAATAAGTTCATTTGTGTCATTGGTTGAACATTTAGGTCATTTTCGTCCTCCATAGGCTTATTCTTGTCCAATTAGGGTTTCTAAACAATCTTGTGCATCCAATAGGTGTGTCTGTGTCATTGGATGAACATTTAGGTCATTTTCGTCCTCCCTAGGCTTATTCTTGTCCAATTAGGGTTTTTAACCAATCTTGTGCATCCAATAAGTTCATTTGTGTCATTGGATGAACATTTAGGTCATTTTCGTCCTCCCTAGTCTTATTCTTGTCCAATTTAGGTTTTAAGCAATCTTGTGCATCCAATAAGTTCATTTGTGTCATTGGATGAACATTTAGGTCATTTTCGTCCTCCCTAGGCTGATTCTTGTCCAATTAGGGTTTTTAACCAATCTTGTGCATCCAATAGGTGTGTTTGTGTCATTGGATGAACATTTAGGTCATTTTCGTCCTCCCTAGTCTTATTCTGGTCCAATTAGGGTTTTAAGCAATCTTGTGAATCCAATAAGTTCATTTGTGTCATTGGATGAATATTTAGGTCATTTTCATCCTCCCTAGGCTTATTCTTGTCCAATTAGGGTTTCTAAACAATCTTGTGCATCCAATAAGTTTATATGTGTCATTGGATGAACATTTAGGTCATTTTCGTCCTCCCTAGGCTTGTTCTTGTCCAATTAGGGTTTTTAACCAATCTTGTGCATCCAATATGTTCATTTGTGTCATTGGATGAACATTTAGGTCCTTTTCGTCCTCCCTAGTCTTATTCTTGTCCAATTAGGGTTTTAAGCAATCTTGTGCATCCAATAAGTTCGTTTGTGTCATTGGATGAACATTTAGGTCATTTTCGTCCACCGTAGGCTTATTCTTGTCCAATTAGGGTTTTAAGCAATCTTGTGCGTCCATTTAGTTCATTTGTGTCATTGGATGAACATTTAGGTCATTTTCTTCCTCCCTAGGCTTATTCTTGTCCAATTAGGGTTTTTAACCAATCTTGTGCATCCAATAGGTGTGTTTGTGTCATTGGATGAACATTTAGGTCATTTTCATCCTCCCTAGGCTTATTGTTGTCCAATTACGGTTTTTAACCAATCTTGTGCATTCAATACGTGTGTTTGTGTCATTGGATGAACATTTAGGTAATTTTCGTCCTCCCTAGGCTGATTCTTGTCCAATTAGGGGTTTTAACCAATCTTGTGCATCCAATATGTGTGTTTGTGTCATTGGATGAACATTTAGGTCATTTTCGTCCTCCCTAGTCTTATTCTTGTCCAATTAGGGTTTTAAGCAATCTTGTGAATCCAATAAGTTCATTTGTGTCATTGGATGAATATTTAAGTCATTTTCATCCTCCCTAGGCTTATTCTTGTCGAATTAGGGTTTCTAACCAATCTTGTGCATCCAATAAGTTTATATGTGTCATTGGATGAACATTTAGGTCATTTTCGTCCTCCCTAGGCTTATTCTTGTCCAATTAGGGTTTTTAACCAATCTTGTGCATCCAATAAGTTCATTTGTGTCATTGGATGAACATTTATGTCATTTTCGTCCTCCCTAGGCGTATTCTTGTCCAATTAGGGTTTTTAACCAATCTTGTGCATCCAATAAGTTCATTTGTGTCATTGGATGAACATTTAGGTCATTTTCGTCCTCCCTATGCTTATTGTTGTCCAATATGTTCATTTGTGTCATTGGATGAACATTTAGGTCATTTTCGTCCTCCTTAGGCTTATTCTTGTCCAATTAGGGTTTATGCAATCTTGTGCATCCATTTAGTTCATTTCTGTCATTGGATGAACATTTAGGTCATTTTCATCCTCCCTAGGCTTATTCTTGTCCAATTAGGGTTTTTAACCAATCTTGTGCATCCAATAGGTGTGTTTGTGTCATTGGTTGAACATTTAGGTCATTTTCGTCCTCCCTAGGCTTATTCTTGTCCAATTAGGGTTTTTAACCAATCTTGTGCATCCAATAAGTTCATTTGTGTCATTGGATAAACATTTAGGTCATTTTCGTCCACCCTAGGCTTATTCTTGTCCAATTAGGGTTTTTGACCAATCTTGTGCCTCCAATAAGTTCATTTGTGTCATTGGATGAACATTTAGGTCATTTTCGTCCTCCCTAGGCTTATTCTTGTCCAATTAGGGTTTTTAACCAATCTTGTGCATCCAATAAGTTCATTTGTGTCATTGGATGAACATTTAGGTCATTTTCGTCCTCCCTAGGCTTATTCTTGTCCAATTAGGGTTTTTAACCAATCTTGTGCATCCAATAAGTTCATTTGTGTCATTGGATGAACATTTAGGTCATTTTCGTCCTCCCTAGTCTTATTCTTGTCGAATTAGGGTTTTATGCAATCTTGTGCATCCAATAGGTGTGTTTGTGTCATTGGAGGAACATTTAGGTCATTTTGGTCCTCCCTAGTTTTATTCTTATCCAATTAGGGTTTTTATGCAATCTTGTGCATCCAATAGGTGTGTTTGTGTCATTGGACGAACATTTAGGTCATTTTCGTCCTCCCTAGGCTTATTCTTGTCCAATTAGGGTTTTTAACCAATCATGTGCATCCAATAAGTTGATGTGTGTCATTGGATGAACATTTAGGTCATTTTCGTCCTCCCTATGCTTATTCTTGTCCAATTAGGGTTTTTAACCAATCTTGTGCATCCAATAAGTTCATTTGTGTCATTGGATGAACATTTAGGTCATTTTCGTCCTCCCTAGGCTTATTCTTGTCCAATTAGGGTTTTTAACCAATCTTGTGCATCCAATAAGTTCATTTGTGTCATTGGATGAACATTTAGGTCATTTTCGTCCTCCCTAGTCTTATTCTTGTCCAATTAGGGTTTTTATGCAATCTTGTGCATCCAATAGGTGTTTTTGTGTCATTGGACGAACATTTAGGTCATTTTCGTCCTCCCTAGGCTTATTCTTGTCCAATTGGGGTTTTCAACCAATCTTGTGCATCCAATAAGTTCATTTGTGTCATTGGATGAACATTTAGGTCATTTTCGTCCTCCCTAGTCTTATTCTTGTCCAATTAGGGTTTTTATGTAATCTTGTGCATCCAATAGGTGTGTTTGTGTCATTGGATGAACATTTAGGTCATTTTCGTCCTCCCTAGGCTTATTCTTGTCCAATTAGGGTTTTTAACCAATCTTGTGCATCCAATAAGTTCATTTGTGTCATTGGATGAACATTTAGGTCATTTTCGTCCTCCAAAGGCTTATTCTTGTCCAATTAGGGTTTTTAACCAATCTTGTGCATCCAATAGGTGTGTTTGTGTCATTGGATGAACATTTAGGTCATTTTCGTCCTCCCTAGTCTTATTCTTGTCCAATTAGGGTTTTAAGCAATCTTGTGCATCCAATAAGTTCATTTGTGTCATTGGATTAAGATTTAAGTCATTTTCGTCCTCCATAGGCTTATTCTTGTCCAGTTAGGGTTTTTAACCAGTCTTGTGCATCCAATAGGTGTGTTTGTGTCATTGGATGAACATTTAGGTCATTTTCGTCCTCCCTAGTCTTATTCTTGTGCAATTAGGGTTTTAAGCAATCTTGTGCATCCAATAAGTTCATTTGTGTCATTGGATGAACATTTAGGTTATTTTCGTCCTCACTAGGCTTAGTTTTGTGCAATTAGGGTTTTTAACCAATCTTGTGCATCCAATAGGTGTGTTTGTGTCATTAGATGAACATTTAGGTCATTTTCATCCTCCCTAGGCTTATTGTTGTCCAATTAGGGTTTTTAAGCAATCTTGTGCATCAAATAAGTTCATTTGTGTCATTGGATGAACATTTAGGTCATTTTCGTCCACCCTAGGATTATTCTTGTCCAATTAGGGTTTTTAACCAATCTTGTGCATCCAATGAGTTCATTTGTGTCATTGGATGAACATTTAGGTCATTTTCGTCCTCCCTAGGCTTATTCTTGTCCAATTAGGGTTTTTAACCAATCTTGTGCATCCAATAAGTTCATTTGTGTCATTGGATGAACATTTAGGTCATTTTCGTCCTCCCTAGGCTTATTCTGGTCCAATTAGGGTTTTTAACCAATCTTGTGCATCCAATAAGTTCATTTGTGTCATTGGATCAACATTTAGGTCATTTTCTTCCTCCCTAGGCTTATTCTTGTCCAATTAGGGTTTTTAACCAATCTTGAGCATCCAATAAGTTCATTTGTGACATTGGATGAACATTTAGGTCATTTTCGTCCTCCCTAGGCTTATTCTTGTCCAATTAGGGTTTTTAACCAATCTTGTGCATCCAATAAGTTCATTTGTGTCATTGGATGAACATTTAGGTCATTTTCGTCCTCCCTAGGCTTATTCTTGTCAAATTAGGGTTTTCAACCAATGTTGTGCATCCAATAAGTTCATTTGTGTCATTGGATGAACATTTAGGTCATTTTCGTCCTCCCTAGGCTTATTCTTGTCCAATTAGGGTTTTTAACCAATCTTGTGCATCCAATAAGTTCATTTGTGTCATTGGATGAACATTTAGGTCATTTTCGTCCTCCCTATCTTATACTTGTCCAATTAGAGTTTTTATGCAATCTAGTGCATCCAATAGGTGTGTTTGTGTCATTGGAGGAACATTTAGGTCATTTTCGTCTACCCTAGTCTTATTCTTGTCCAATTAGGGTTTTTATGCAATCTTGTGCATCCAATAGGTGTGTTTGTGTCATTGGACGAACATTTAGGTCATTTTCGCCCTCCCTAGGCTTATTCTTGTCCAATTAGGGTTTTTAACCAACCTTGTGCATCCAATAGGTGTGTTTGTGTCATTGGAGGAACATTTAGGTCATTTTCGTCCTCCCTAGTCTTATTCTTGTCCAATTAGGGTTTTTAACCAATCTTGTGCATCCAATAAGTTCATTTGTGTCATTGGATGAACATTTAGGTCATTTTCGTCCTCCCTAGGCTTACTCTTGTCCAATTAGGGTTTTTAACCAATCTTGTGCATCCAATAAGTTCATTTGTGTCATTGGATGAACATTTAGGTCATTTTCGTCCTCCCTAGTCTTATTCTTGTCCAATTAGGGTTTTAAGCAATCTTTTGCATCCGATATGTTCATTTGTGTCATTGGATGAATATTTAGGTCATTTTCATCCTTCCTAGGCTTATTCTTGTCCAATTAGGGTTTTTAACCAATCTTGTGCAACCAATAAGTTCATTTGTGTCATTGGTTGAACATTTAGGTCATTTTCGTCCTCCATAGGCTTATTCTTGTCCAATTAGGGTTTCTAAACAATCTTGTGCATCCAATAGGTGTGTCTGTGTCATTGGATGAACATTTAGGTCATTTTCGTCCTCCCTAGGCTTATTCTTGTCCAATTAGGGTTTTTAACCAATCTTGTGCATGCAATAGGTGTGTTTGTGTCATTGGATGAACATTTAGGTCATTTTCGTCCTCCCTAGGCTTATTCTTGTCCAATTAGGGTTTTTAACCAATCTTGTGCATCCAATAAGTTCATTTGTGTCATTGGATGAACATTTAGGTCATTTTCGTCCTCCCTATGCTTATTGTTGTCCAATATGTTCATTTGTGTCATTGGATGAACATTTAGGTCATTTTCGTCCTCCTTATGCTTATTCTTGTCCAATTAGGGTTTATGCAATCTTGTGCATCCATTTAGTTCATTTGTGTCATTGGATGAACATTTAGGTCATTTTCTTCCTCCTTAGGCTTATTTTTGTCCAATTAGGGTTTTTAACCAATCTTGTGCATCCAATAGGTGTGTTTGTGTCATTGGATGAACATTTAGGTCATTTTCGTCCTCCCTAGGCTTATTCTTGTCCAATTAGGGTTTTTAACCAATCTTGTGCATCCAATAAGTTCATTTGTGTCATTGGATGAACATTTAGGTCATTTTCGTCCTCCCTAGGCTTATTCTTGTCCAATTAGGGTTTTTAACCAATCATGTGCATCCAATAAGTTGCTTTGTGTCATTGCATGAACATTTAGGTCATTTTCGTCCTCCCTAGGCTTATTCTTGTCCAATTAGGGTTTTTAACCAATCTTGTGCATCCAATAGGTGTGTTTGTGTCATTGGATAAAGATTTAGGTCATTTTTGTCCTCCCTAGTCTTATTCTTGTCCAATTAGGGTTTTTATGCAATCTTGTGCATCCAATAGGTGTGTTTGTGTCATTGGATGAACATTTAGGTCATTTTCGTCCTCCCTAGGCTTATTCTTGTCCAATTAGGGTTTTTAACCAATCTTTTGCATCCAATAAGTTCATTTGTGTCATTGGATAAACATTTAGGTCATTTTCGTCCTCCCTAGGCTTATTCTTGTCCAATTAGGGTTTCTAACCAATCTTGTGCATCCAATAGGTGTATTTGTGTCATTGGATGAACATTTAGGTCATTTTCGTCCTCCCTAGGCTTATTCTTGTCCAATTAGGGTTTTTAAGCAATCTTGTGCATTCAATAAGTTCATTTGTGTCATTGGAAAAACATTTAGGTCATTTTAATCCACCCTAGGCTTATTCTTGTCCAATTAGGGTTTTTAACCAATCTTGTGCATCCAATAAGTTCATTTGTGTCATTGGATGAACATTTAGGTCATTTTTGTCCTCCCAAGGCTTATTCTTGTCCAATTAGGGTTTTTAACCAATCTTGTGCATCCAATAGGTGTGCTTGTGTCATTGGATGAACATTTAGGTCATTTTCGTCCTCCCTAGGCTTATTCTTGTCCAATTAGGGTTTCTAACCAATCTTGTGCATCCAATAGGTGTATTTGTGTCATTGGATGAACATTTAGGTCATTTTCGTCCTTCCTAGGCTTATTCTTGTCTAATTAGGGTTTTTAATCAATCTTGTGCATCCAATAAGTTCATTTGTGTTATTGGATGAACATTTAGGTCATTTTCATCCTCCCTAGGCTTATTCTTGTCCAATTAGCGTTTTTAACCAATCTTGTGCATCCAATAGGTGTGTTTGTGTCATTGGATGAACATTTAGGTCATTTTCGTCCTCCCTAGGCTTATTCTTGTCCAATTAGGGTTTCTAACCAATCTTGTGCATCCAATAGGTGTATTTGTGTCATTGGATGAACATTTAGGTCATTTTCGTCCTCCCTAGGCTTATTCTTGTCCAATTAGGGTTTTTAACCAATCTTGTGCATCCAATAAGTTCATTTGTGTCATTGGATAAACATTTAGGTCATTTTCGTCCACCCTATGCTTATTCTTGTCCAATTAGGGTTTTTAACCAATCTTGTGCATCCAATAAGTTCTTTTGTGTCATTGGATAAACATTTAGGTCATTTTCGTCCTCCCAAGGCTTATTGTTGTCCAATTAGGGTTTTTAACCAATCTTGTGCATCCAATAGGTGTGTTTGTGTCATTGGATGAACATTTAGGTCATTTTCGTCCTCCCTAGGCTTATTCTTGTCAATTTAGGGTTTCTAACCAATCTTTTGCATCCAATAGGTGTATTTGTGTCATTGGATGAACATTTAGGTCATTTTCGTCCTCCCTAGGCTTATTCTTGTCCAATTAGGGTTTTTAAGCAATCTTGTGCATCCAATAAGTTCATTTGTGTCATTGGATGAACATTTAGGTCATTTTCGTCCTCCCTAGGCTTATTCTTGTCCAATTAGGGTTTATAAGCAATCTTGTGTATCCAATAAGTTCATTTGTGTCATTGGATGAACATTTTGGTCATTTTCGTCCTCCCTAGGCTTATTCTTGTCCAATTAGGGTTTCTAACCAATCTTGTGCGTCCAATAAGTTCATTTGTGTCATTGGATGAACATTTAGGTCATTTTCGTCCTCCCTAGGCTTATTCTTGTCCAATTAGGGTTTATAAGCAATCTTGTGCATCCAATAAGTTCATTTGTGTCATTGGATGAACATTTTGGTCATTTTCGTCCTCCCTAGGCTTATTCTTGTCCAATTACGGTTTCTAAGCAATCTTGTGCATCCAATAAGTTCATTTGTGTCATTGGATGAACATTTAGGTCATTTTCGTCCTCCCTAGGCTTATTCTTGTCCAATTAGGGTTTTTAACCAATCTTGTGCATCCAATAGGTGTGTTTGTGTCATTGGATGAACATTTAGGTCATTTTCGTCCTCCCTAGGCTTATTCTTGTCCAATTAGGGTTTTGAACCAATCTTGTGCATCCAATAAGTTCATTTGTGTCATTGGATGAACATTTAGGTCATTTTCGTCCTCCCTAGTCTTATTCTTGTCCAATTTAGGTTTTAAGCAATCTTGTGCATCCAATAAGTTCATTTGTGTCATTGGATGAACATTTAGGTCATTTTTGTCCTCCCTAGGCTGATTCTTGTCCAATTAGGGTTTTTAACCAATCTTGTGCATCCAATAGGTGTGTTTGTGTCATTGGATGAACATTTAGGTCATTTTCGTCCTCCCTAGTCTTATTCTTGTCCAATTAGGGTTTTAAGCAATCTTGTGAATCCAATAAGTTCATTTGTGTCATTGGATGAATATTTAGGTCATTTTCATCCTCCCTAGGCTTATTCTTGTCCAATTAGGGTTTCTAACCAATCTTGTGCATCCAATAAGTTTATATGTGTCATTGGATGAACATTTAGGTCATTTTCGTCCTCCCTAGGCTTGTTCTTGTCCAATTAGGGTTTTTAACCAATCTTTTGCATCCAATATGTTCATTTGTGTCATTGGATGAACATTTAGGTCATTTTCGTCCTCCCTAGTCTTATTCTTGTCCAATTAGGGTTTTAAGCAATCTTGTGCATCCAATAAGTTCGTTTGTGTCATTGGATGAACATTTAGGTCATTTTCGTCCACCGTAGGCTTATTCTTGTCCAATTAGGGTTTTTAACCAATCTTGTGCATCCAATAGGTTCATTTGTGTCATTGGATGAACATTTAGGTCATTTTCGTCCTCCCTAGGCTTATTCTTGTCCAATTAGGGGTTTTAACCAATCTTGTGCATCCAATAGGTGTGTTTGTGTCATTGGATGAACATTTAGGTCATTTTCATCCTCCCTATGCTTATTGTTGTCCAATATGTTCATTTGTGTCATTGGATGAACATTTAGGTCATTTTCGTCCTCCTTAGGCTTATTCTTGTCCAATTAGGGTTTTATGCAATCTTGTGCATCCATTTAGTTCATTTGTGTCATTGGATGAACATTTAGGTCATTTTCTTCCTCCCTAGGCTTATTCTTGTCCAATTAGGGTTTTTAACCAATCTTGTGCATCCAATAGGTGTGTTTGTGTCATTGGATGAACATTTAGGTCATTTTCATCCTCCCTAGGCTTATTGTTGTCCAATTACGGTTTTTAACCAATCTTGTGCATTCAATACGTGTGTTTGTGTCATTGGATGAACATTTAGGTAATTTTCGTCCTCCCTAGGCTGATTCTTGTCCAATTAGGGTTTTTAACCAATCTTGTGCATCCAATAGGTGTGTTTGTGTCATTGGATGAACATTTAGGTCATTTTCATCCTCCCTATGCTTATTGTTGTCCAATATGTTCATTTGTGTCATTGGATGAACATTTAGGTCATTTTCGTCCTCCTTAGGCTTATTCTTGTCCAATTAGGGTTTTAAGCAATCTTGTGCATCCATTTAGTTCATTTGTGTCATTGGATGAACATTTAGGTCATTTTCTTCCTCCCTAGGCTTATTCTTGTCCAATTAGGGTTTTTAACCAATCTTGTGCATCCAATAGGTGTGTTTGTGTCATTGGATGAACATTTAGGTCAGTTTCGTCCTCCCTAGGCTTATTCTTGTCCAATTAGGGTTTCTAATCAATCTTGTGCATCCAATAAGTTCATTTGTGTCAATGGATGAACATTTAGGTCATTTTCGTCCTCCCTAGGCTTATTCTTGTCCAATTAGGGTTTTTAACCAATCTTGTGCATCCAATAAGTTCATTTGTGTCATTGGATGAACATTTAGGTCATTTTCGTCCTCCCTAGGCTTATTCTTGTCCAATTAGGGTTTTTAACCAATCTTGTGCATCCAATAGGTGTGTTTGTGTCATTGGATGAACATTTAGGTCATTTTCGTCCTCCCTCGGCTTATTCTTGTCCAATTAGGGTTTTTTACCAATCTTGTGCATCCAATAAGTTCATTTGTGTCATTGGATTAACATTTAGGTCATTTTCGTCCTTCCTAGGCTTATTCTTGTCCAATTACGGTTTCTAACCAATCTTGTGCATCAAATAGGTGTGTTTGTGTCATTGGATGAACATTTAGGTCATTTTCGTCCTCCCTAGGCTTATTCTTGTCCAATTAGGGTTTTTAACCAATCTTGTGCATCCAATAAGTTCATTTGTGTCATTGGATGAACATTTAGGTCATTTTCGTCCTCCCTAGGCTTATTCTTTTCCAATTAGGGTTTCTAAACAATCTTGTGCATCCAATAGGTGTGTTTGTGTCATTGGATGAACATTTAGGTCATTTTCGTCCTCCCTAGGCTTATTCTTGTCCAATTAGGGTTTTTAACCAATCTTGTGCATCCAATAAGTTCATTTGTGTCATTGGATGAACAATTAGGTCATTTTCGTCCACCCTAAGCTTATTCTTGTCCAATTAGGGTTTTTAACCAATCTTATGCATCCAATAAGTTCATTTGTGTCATTGGATGAACATTTAAGTCATTTTCGTCCTCCCTAGGCTTATTCTTGTCCAATTAGGGTTTTTAACCAATCTTGTGCATCCAATAGGTGTGTTTGTGTCATTGGATGAACATTTAGGTCATTTTCGTCCTCCCTAGGCTTATTCTTGTCCAATTAGGGTTTTTAACCAATCTTGTGCATCCAATAAGTTCATTTGTGTCATTGGATGAACATTTAGGTCATTTACGTTCTCCCTAGGCTTATTCTTGTCCAATTAGGGTTTTAAGCAATCCTGTGCATCCAATAGGTGTGTTTGTGTCATTGGACGAAGATTTAAGTCATTTTCGTCCTCCCTAGTCTTATTCTTGTCGAATTAGGGTTTTTATGCAATCTTGTGCATCCAATAGGTGTGTTTGTGTCATTGGACGAACATTTAGGTCAATTTCGTCCTCCCTAGGCTTATTCTTGTCCAATTAGGGTTTTTAACCAATCTTGTGCATCCAATAGGTGTGTTTGTGTCATTGGATGAACATTTAGGTCATTTTCGTCCTCCCTAGGCTTATTCTTGTCCAATTAGGGTTTTTAACCAATCTTGTGCATCCAATAAGTTCCTTGGTGTCATTGGATGAACATTTAGGTCATTTTCGTCCTCCCTAGGCTTATTCTTGTCCAATTAGGGTTTTTAACCAATCTTGTGCATCCAATAGGTGTGTTTGTGTCATTGGATGAACATTTAGGTCATTTTCGTCCTCCCTAGGCTTATTCTTGTCCAATTAGGGTTTTTAACCAATCTTGTGCATCCAATAAGTTCATTTGTGTCATTGGATTAACATTTAGGTCATTTTCGTCCTTCCTAAGCTTATTCTTGTCCAATTAGGGTTTTTAACCAATCTTGTGCATCCAATAAGTTCATTGGTGTCATTGGATTAACATTTAGGTCATTTTTGTCCTCCCTAGTCTTATTCTTGTCCAACTAGGGTTTTAAGCAATCTTGTTCATCAAATAAGTTCATTCGTGTCATTGGATGAACATTTAGGTCATTTTCGTCCTCCCTAGGCTTATTCTTGTCCAATTAGGGTTTTTAACCAATCTTGTGCATCCAATAGGTGTGTTTGTGTCATTGGATGAACATTTAGGTCATTTTCGTCCTCCCTATGCCTATTCTTGTACAATTAGGGTTTCTAACCAATCTTGTGCATCAAATAGGTGTGTTTGTGTCATTGGATGAACATTTAGGTCATTTTCGTCCTCCCTAGGCTTATTCTTGTCCAATTAGGGTTTTTAACCAATCTTGTGCATCCAATAAGTTCATTTGTGTCATTGGATGAACATTTAGGCCATTTTCGTCCTCCCTAGGCTTATTATTGTCAAATTAGGGTTTCTAACCAATCTTTTGCATCCAATAGGTGTATTTGTGTCATTGGATGAACATTTAGGTCATTTTCGTCCTCCCTAGGCTTATTCTTGTCCAATTTGGGTTTTTAAGCAATCTTGTGCATCCAATAAGTTCATTTGTGTCATTGGATGAACATTTAGGTCATTTTCGTCCTACCTAGGCATATTCTTGTCCAATTAGGGTTTTTAACCAATCTTGTGCATCCAATAGGTGTGTTTGTGTCATTGGATGAACATTTAGGTCATTTTCGTCCTCCCTAGGCTTATTCTTGTCCAATTAGGGTTTTTAACCAATCTTGTGCATCCAATAAGTTCATTTGTGTCATTGGATAAACATTTAGGTCATTTTCGTCCACCCTAGGCTTATTCTTGTCCAATTAGGGTTTTTAACCAATCTTGTGCATCCAATAAGTTCATTTGTGTCATTGGATGAACATTTAGGTCATTTTCGTCCTCCCAAGGCTTATTGTTGTCCAATTAGGGTTTTTAACCAATCTTGTGCATCCAATAGGTGTGTTTGTGTCATTGGATGAACATTCAGGTCATTTTCGTCCTCCCTAGGCTTATTCTTGTCAAATTAGGGTTTCTAACCAATCTTTTGCATCCAATAGGTGTATTTGTGTCATTGGATGAACATTTAGGTCATTTTCGTCCTCCCTAGGCTTATTCTTGTCCAATTAGGGTTTTTAAGCAATCGTGTGCATCCAATAAGTTCATTTGTGTCATTGGATGAACATTTAGGTCATTTTCGTCCTGCCTAGGCTTATTCTTGTCCAATTAGGGTTTATAAGCAATCTTGTGCATCCAATAAGTTCATTTGTGTCATTGGATGAACATTTTGGTCATTTTCGTCCTCCCTAGGCTTATTCTTGTCCAATTAGGGTTTCTAACCAATCTTGTGCATCCAATAAGTTCATTTGTGTCATTGGATGAACATTTAGGTCATTTTCGTCCTCCCTAGGCTTATTCTTGTCCAATTAGGGTTTTTAACCAATCTTGTGCATCCAATAGGTGTGTTTGTGTCATTGGATGAACATTTAGGTCATTTTCGTCCTACCTAGGCTTATTCTTGTCCAATTAGTGTTTCTAACCAATCTTGTGCATCAAATAGTTGTATTTGTGTCATTGGATGAACATTTAGGTCATTTTCGTCCTCCCTAGGCTTATTCTTGTCCAATTAGGGTTTTTAAGCAATCTTGTGCATCCAATAAGTTCATTTGTGTCATTGGATGAACATTTAGGTCATTTTCGTCCTCCCTAGGCTTATTCTTGTCAAATTAGGGTTTTTAACCAATCTTGTGCATCCAATAGGTGTGTTTGTGTCATTGGATGAACATTTAGGTCATTTTCATCCTCCCTAGGCTTATTGTTGTCCAATTACGGTTTTTAACCAATCTTGTGCATTCAATACGTGTGTTTGTGTCATTGGATGAACATTTAGGTAATTTCGTCCTCCCTAGGCTGATTCTTGTCCAATTAGGGTTTTTAACCAATCTTGTGCATCCAATAGGTGTGTTTGTGTCATTGGATGAACATTTAGGTCATTTTCGTCCTCCCTAGTCTTATTCTTGTCCAATTAGGGTTTTAAGCAATCTTGTGAATCCAATAAGTTCATTTGTGTCATTGGATGAATATTTAAGTCATTTTCAACCTCCCTAGGCTTATTCTTGTCCAATTAGGGTTTCTAACCAATCTTGTGCATCCAATAAGTTTATATGTGTCATTGGATGAACATTTAGGTCATTTTCGTCCTCCCTAGGCTTATTCTTGTCCAATTAGGGTTTTTAACCAATCTTGTGCATCCAATATGTTCATTTGTGTCATTGGATGAACATTTAGGTCATTTTCGTCTTCCCTAGTCTTATTCTTGTCCAATTAGGGTTTTAAGCAATCTTGTGCATCCAATAAGTTCATTTGTGTCATTGGATGAACATTTAGGTCATTTTCGTCCACCGTAGGCTTATTCTTGTCCAATTAGGGTTTTTAACCAATCTTGTGCTTCCAATAGGTTCATTTGTGTCATTGGATGAACATTTAGGTCATTTTCGTCCTCCCTAGGCGTATTGTTGTCCAATTAGGGTTTTTAACCAATCTTGTGCATCCAATAAGTTCATTTGTGTCATTGGATGAATATTTAGGTCATTTTTATCCTTCCTAGGCTTATTCTTGTCCAATTAGGGTTTTTAACCAATCTTGTGCAACCAATAAGTTCATTTGTGTCATTGGTTGAACATTTAGGTCATTTTCGTCCTCCATAGGCTTATTCTTGTCCAATTAGGGTTTCTAAACAATCTTGTGCATCCAATAGGTGTGTCTGTGTCATTGGAGGAACATTTAGGTCATTTTCGTCCTCCCTAGGCTTATTCTTGTCCAATTAGGGTTTTTAACCAATCTTGTGCATGCAATAGGTGTGTTTGTGTCATTGGATGAACATTTAGGTCATTTTCGTCCTCCCTAGGCTTATTCTTGTCCAATTAGGGTTTTTAACCAATCTTGTGCATCCAATAAGTTCATTTGTGTCATTGGATGAACATTTAGGTCATTTTCGTCCTCCCTATGCTTATTGTTGTCCAATATGTTCATTTGTGTCATTGGATGAACATTTAGGTCATTTTCGTCCTCCTTATGCTTATTCTTGTCCAATTAGGGTTTATGCAATCTTGTGCATCCATTTAGTTCATTTGTGTCATTGGATGAACATTTAGGTCATTTTCTT
>JBBPBR010000520.1:434725-476505 GCA_037974775.1 Cicer pinnatifidum | reverse complement strand
TAGGCTTATTCTTGTCCAATTAGGGTTTTTAACCAATCTTGAGCATCTAATAGGTGTGTTTGTGTCATTGGATGAACATTTAGGTCATTTTCATCCTCCCTAGGCTTATTGTTGTCCAATTACAGTTTTTAACCAATCTTGTGCATTAAATACGTGTGTTTGTGTCATTGGATGAACATTTAGGTAATTTTCTTCCTCCGTAGGCTGATTCTTGTCCAATTAGGGTTTTTAACCAATCTTGTGCATCCAATAGGTGTGTTTGTGTCATTGGATGAACATTTAGGTCATTTTCGTCCTCCCTAGTCTTATTCTTGTCCAATTAGGGTTTTAAGCAATCATGTGCATCAAATAAGTTCATTTGTGTCATTGGATGAACATTTAGGTCATTTTCGTCCACCGTAGGCTTATTCTTGTCCAATTAGGGTTTTTAACCAATCTTGTGCATCCAATAAGTTCATTTGTGTCATTGGATTAACATTTAGGTCATTTTCGTCCTCCCTAGGCTTATTCTTGTCCAATTAGGGTTTCTAACCAATCTTGTGCATCCAATAAGTTCATTTGTGTCATTTGATGAACATTTAGGTCATTTTCGTCCTCCCTAGGCTTATTCTTGTCCAATTAGGGGTTTTAACCAATCTTATGCATCCAATAGGTGTGTTTGTGTCATTGGATGAACATTTAGGTCATTTTCATCCTCCCTATGCTTATTGTTGTCCAATATGTTCATTTGTGTCATTGGATGACCATTTAGGTCATTTTCGTCCTCCTTAGGCTTATTCTAGTCCAATTAGGGTTTTAAGCAATCTTGTGCATCCATTTAGTTCATTTGTGTCATTGGATGAACATTTAGGTCATTTTCTTCCTCCCTAGGCTTATTCTTGTCCAATTAGGGTTTTTAACCAATCTTGAGCATCCAATAGGTGTGTTTGTGTCATTGGATGAACATTTAGGTCATTTTCATCCTCCCTAGGCTTATTGTTGTCCAATTACGGTTTTTAACCAATCTTGTGCATTCAATACGTGTGTTTGTGTCATTGGATGAACATTTAGGTAATTTTCTTCCTCCCTAGGCTGATTCTTGTCCAATTAGGGTTTTTAACCAATCTTGTGCATCCAATAGGTGTGTTTGTGTCATTGGATGAACATTTAGGTCATTTTCGTCCTCTCTAGTCTTATTCTTGTCCAATTAGGGTTTTAAGCAATCCTGTGCATCCAATAAGTTCATTTGTGTCATTGGATGAACATTTAGGTCATTTTCGTCCACCGTAGGCTTATTCTTGTCCAATTAGGGTTTTTAACCAATCTTGTGCATCCAATAAGTTCATTTGTGTCATTGGATTAACATTTAGGTCATTTTCGTCCTCCCTAGACTTATTCTTGTCCAATTAGGGTTTCTAACCAATCTTGTGCATCCAATAAGTTCATTTGCGTCATTGGATGAACATTTAGGTCATTTTCGTCCTCCCTAGGCTTATTCTTGTCCAATTAGGGGTTTTATCCAATCTTGTGCATCCAATAGGTGTGTTTGTGTCATTGGATGAACATTTAGGTCATTTTCATCCTACCTATGCTTATTGTTGTCCAATATGTTCATTTGTGTCATTGGATGAACATTTAGGTCATTTTCGTCCTCCTTAGGCTTATTCTTGTCCAATTAGGGTTTTAAGCAATCTTGTGCATCCATTTAGTTCATTTGTGTCATTGGATGAACATTTAGGTCATTTTCTTCCTCCCTAGGCTTATTCTTGTCCAATTAGGGTTTTTAACCAATCTTGTGCATCCAATAGGTGTGTTTGTGTCATTGGATGAACATTTAGGTCATTTTCATCCTCCCTAGGCTTATTGTTGTCCAATTACGGTTTTTAACCAATCATTTGCATTCAATACGTGTGTTTGTGTCATTGGATGAACATTTAGGTAATTTTCGTCCTCCCTAGGCTGATTCTTGTCCAATTAGGGTTTTTAACCAATCTTGTGCATCCAATAGGTGTGTTTGTGTCATTGGATGAACATTTAGGTCATTTTCGTCCTCCCTAGTCTTATTCTTTTCCAATTAGGGTTTTAAGCAATCTTGTGCATCCAATAAGTTCATTTGTGTCATTGGATGAATATTTAGGTCATTTTCATCCTCCCTAGGCTTATTCTTGTCCAATTAGGGTTTCTAACCAATCTTGTGCATCCAATAGGTGTGTTTGTGTCATTGGATGAACATTTAGGTCATTTTCGTCCTCCCTAGTCTTATTCTTGTCCAATTAGGGTTTTAAGCAATCTTGTGCATCCAATAAGTTTATTTGTGTCATTGGATTAACATTTAGGTCATTTTCGTCCTCCCTAGGCTTATGCTTGTCCAATTATGGTTTTCAACCAATCTTGTGCATCCAATAAGTTCATTTGTGTAATTGGACGAACATTTAGGTCATTTTCGTCCTCCCTAGGCTTATTCTTGTCCAATTAGGGTTTTAAGCAATCTTGTGCATCCAATAAGTTCATTTGTGTCATTGGATGAATATTTAGGTCATTTTCATCCTCCCTAGGCTTATTCTTGTCCAATTAGGGTTTCTAACCAATCTTGTGCATCCAATAGGTGTGCTTGTGTCATTGGATGAACATTTAGGTCATTTTCGTCCTACCTAGTCTTATTCTTGTCCAATTAGGGTTTTTAACCAATCTTGTGCATCCAATAAGTTCATTTGTGTCATTGGATGAACATTTAGGTCATTTTCGTCCTCCCCAGTCTTATTCTTGTCCAATTAGGGTTTTTAACCAATCTTGTGCATCCAATAAGTTCATTTGTGTCATTGGATGAACATTTAGGTCATTTTCGTCCTCCCTAGGCTTATTCTTGTCCAATTAGGGTTTTTAACCAATCTTGTGCATCCAATAGGTGTGTTTGTGTCATTGGATGAACATTTAGGTCATTTTCGTCCTCCCTCGGCTTATTCTTGTCCAATTAGGGTTTTTTACCAATCTTGTGCATCCAATAAGTTCATTTGTGTCATTGGATTAACATTTAGGTCATTTTCGTCCTTCCTAGGCTTATTCTTGTCCAATTACGGTTTCTAACCAATCTTGTGCATCAAATAGGTGTGTTTGTGTCATTGGATGAACATTTAGGTCATTTTCGTCCTCCCTAGGCTTATTCTTGTCCAATTAGGGTTTTTAACCAATCTTGTGCATCCAATAAGTTCATTTGTGTCATTGGATGAACATTTAGGTCATTTTCGTCCTCCCTAGGCTTATTCTTGTTCAATTAGGGATTCTAAACAATCTGTGCATCCAATAGGTGTGTTTGTGTCATTGGATGAACATTTAGGTCTTTTTCGTCCTCCCTAGGCTTCTTCTTGTCCAATGAGGGTTTTTAACCAATCTTGTGCATCCAATAAGTTCATTTGTGTCATTGGATTAACATTTAGGTCATTTTCGTCCTCCCTAGGCTTATTCTTGTCCAATTTGGGTTTCTAACCAATCTTGTGCATCCAATAGGTGTGTTTGTGTCATTGGATGAACATTTAGGTCATTTTCGTCCTCCCTAGGCTTATTCTTGTCCAATTAGGGTTTTTAACCAATCTTGTGCATCCAATAAGTTCATTTGTGTCATTGGATGAACATTTAGGTCATTTTCATCCTCCCAAGGCTTATTCTTGTCCAATTAGGGTTTCTAACCAATCTTGTGCATCCAATAGGTGTGTTTGTGTCATTGGATGAACATTTAGGTCATTTTCGTCCTCCCTAGGCTTATACTTGTCCAATTAGGGTTTCTAACCAATGTTGTGCATCCAATAGGTGTGTTTGTGTCATTGGATCAACATTTAGGTTATTTTCGTCCTCCCTAGTCTTATTCTTGTCCAATTAGGGTTTTAAGCAATCTTGTGCATCCAATAAGTTCATTTGTGTCATTGGATGAATATTTAGGTCATTTTCATTCTCCCTAGGCTTATTCTTGTCCAATTAGGGTTTCTAACCAATCTTGTGCATCCAATAGGTGTGTTTAGTCATTTGATGAACATTTAGGTTATTTTCGTCCTCCCTAGGCTTATTCTTGTCCAATTAGGGTTTTTAACCAATCTTGTGCATCCAATAAGTTCATTTTGTCATTGGATTAACATTTAGGTCATTTTCGTCCTCCCTAGGCTTATTCTTGTCCAATTAGGGTTTCTAACCAATCTTGTGCATCCAATAGGTGTGTTTGTGTCATTGGATGAACATTTAGGTCATTTTCGTACTCCCTATGCTTATTCTTGTCCAATTAGGGTTTTTAACCAACTTGGGCATCCAATAGGTGTGTTTGTGTCATTGGATGAACATTTAGGTCATTTTCGTCCTCCCTAGGCTTATTCTTGTCCAATTAGGGTTTTTAACCAATCTTGTGCATCCAATAAGTTCATTTGTGTCATTGGATGAACATTTAGGTCATTTTCATCCTCCCTGGGCTTATTCTTGTCCAATTAGGGTTTTTAACCAATCTTGTGCATCCAATAGGTGTGTTTGTGTCATTCGATGAACATTTAGGTCATTTTCGTCCTCCCTATGCTTATTCTTGTCCAATTAGGGTTTTTAACCATTCTTGTGCATCCAATAAGTTCAATTGTGTCATTGGATGAACATTTAGGTCATTTTCGTCCTCCCTAGGCTTATTCTTGTCCAATTAGGGTTTTTAACCAATCTTGTGCATCCAATAAGTTCATTTGTGTCATTGGATGAACATTTAGGTCATTTTCGTCCTCCCTAAGCTTATTCTTGTCCAATTAGGGTTTCTAAACAATCTTGTGCATCCAATAGGTTTGTTTGTTTCATTGGATGAACATTTAGGTCATTATCGTCCTCCCTAGCCTTATTCTTGTCCAATTAGGGTTTTAAGCAATCTTGTGCATCCAATAAGTTCATTTGTGTCATTGGATTAACATTTAGGTCATTTTCGTCCTTCCATGGCTTATTCTTGTCCAATTAGGGTTTTTAACCAATCTTGTGCATCCAATAAGTTCATTTGTGTCATTGGATTAACATTTAGGTCATTTTCGTCCTCCCTAGGTTTATTCTTGTCCAATTAGGGTTTCTAACCAATCTTGTGCATCCAATAAGTTCATTTGTGTCATTGGATGAACATTTAGGTCATTTTCATCCTCCCTGGGCTTATTCTTGTCCAATTAGGGTTTTTAACCAATCTTGTGCATCCAATAAGTTCGATTGTGTCATTGGATGAACATTTAGGTCATTTTCGTCCTCCCTAGGCTTATTCTTGTCCAATTAGGGTTTTTAACCAATCTTGTGCATCCAATAAGTTCATTTGTGTCATTGGATTAACATTTAGGTCATTTTCGTCCTCCCTACGCTTATTCTTGTCCAATTAGGGTTTCTAACCAACCTTGTGCATCCAATAGGTGTGTTTGTGTCATTGGATGAACATTTAGGTCATTTTCGTCCTCCCTAGGCTTATTCTTGTCCAATTAGGGTTTTTAACCAATCTTTGGCATCCAATAGGTGTGTTTGTGTCATTGGATGAACATTTAGGTCATTTTCGTCCTCCCTAGGCTTATTCTTGTCCAATTAGGGTTTTTAACCAATCTTGTGCATCCAATAAGTTCATTTGTGTCATTGGATGAACATTTAGGTTATTTTCGTCCTCCCTAGGCTTATTCTTGTCCAATTAGGGTTTTTAACCAATCTTGTGCATCCTATAAGTTCATTTGTGTCATTGGATTAACATTTAGGTCATTTTCGTCCTCCCTAGGCTTATTCTTGTCCAATTAGGGTTTCTTACCAATCTTGTGCATCCAATAGGTGTGTTTGTGTCATTGGATGAACATTTAGGTCATTTTCGTCCTCCCTAGGCTTATTCTTGTCCAATTAGGGTTTTTAACCAATCTTGTGCATCCAATAAGTTCATTTGTGTCATTGGATGAACAATTAGGTCATTTTCGTCCTCCCTAGGCTTATTCTTGTCCAATTAGGGTTTTTAACCAATCTTATGCATCCAATAAGTTCATTTGTGTCATTGGATGAACATTTAGGTCATTTTCGTCCTCCCTAGGCTTATTCTTGTCCAATTATGGTTTTTAACCAATCTTGTGCATCCAATAGGTGTGTTTGTGTCATTGGATGAACATTTAGGTCATTTTCGTCCTCCCTAGGCTTATTCTTGTCCAATTAGGGTTCGTAAACAATCTTGTGCATCCAATAGGTGTGTTTGTGTCATTGGATGAACATTTAGGTCATTTTCGTCCTCCCTAGGCTTATTCTTGTCCAATTAGGGTTTTTAACCAATCTTGTGCATCCAATAAGTTCATTTGTGTCATTGGATGAACATTTAGGTGATTTTCATCCTCCCTAGGCTTATTCTTGTCCAATTAGGGTTTCTAACCAATCTTGTGCATCCAATAGGTGTGTTTAGTCATTGGATTAACAATTAGGTCATTTTCGTCCTCCCAAAGCTTATTCTTGTCCAATTAGGGTTTGTAAACAATCTTGGGCATCCAATAGGTGTGTTTGTGTCATTGGATGAACATTTAGGTCATTTTCGTCCTCCCTAGGCTTATTCTTGTCCAATTAGGGTTTTCAACCAATCTTGTGCATCCAATAAGTTCATTTGTGTCATTGGATGAACATTTAGGTCATTTTCGTCCTCCCTAGTCTTATTCTTGTCCAATTAGGGTTTTTATGCAATCTTGTGCATCCAATAGGTGTGTTTGTGTCATTGGAGGAACATTTAGGTCATTTTCGTCCTCCCTAGGTTTATTCTTGTCCAATTAGGGTTTTTAACCAATCTTGTGCATCCAATAGGTGTGTTTGTGTCATTGGATGAACATTTAGGTCATTTTCGTCCTCCCTAGGCTTATTCTTGTCCAATTAGGGTTTTTAACCAATCTTGTGCATCCAATAAGTTCATTTGTGTCATTGGATGAACATTTAGGTCATTTTCGTCCTCCCTAGTCTTATTGTTGTCGAATTAGGGTTTTTATGCAATCTTGTGCATCCAATAGGTGTGTTTGTGTCATTGGAGGAACATTTAGGTCATTTTCGTCCTCCCTAGTTTTATTCTTATCCAATTAGGGTTTTTATGCAATCTTGTGCATCCAATAGGTGTGTTTGTGTCATTGGATGAACATTTAGGTCATTTTCGTCCTCCCTAGGCTTATTCTTGTCCAATTAGGGTTTTTAACCAATCTTGTGCATCCAATAAGTTCATTTGTGTCATTGGATGAACATTTAGGTCATTTTCGTCCTCCCTAGTCTTATTCTTGTCCAATTAGGGATTTTGTGCAATCTTGTGCATCCAATAGGTGTGTTTGTGTCATTGGAGGAACATTTAGGTCATTTTCGTCCTCCCTAGTCTTATTCTTGTCCAATTAGGGTTTTTATGCAATCTTGTGCATCCAATAGGTGTGTTTGTGTCATTGGACGAATATTTAGGTCATTTTCGTCCTCCCTAGGCTTATTCTTGGCCAATTAGGGTTTTTAACCAATCTTGTGCATCCAATAAGTTCATTTGTCTCATTGGATGAACATTTAGGTCATTTTCGTCCTCCCAAGTCTTATTCCTGTCCAATTAGGGTTTTTATGCAATCTTGTGCATCCAATAGGTGTGTTTGTGTCATTGGAGGAACATTTAGGTCATTTTCGTCCTCCCTAGTCTTATTCTTGTCCAAATAGGGTTTTTATGCAATCTTGTGCATCCAATAGGTGTGTTTGTGTCATTGGATGAACATTTAGGTCATTTTCGTCCTCCCTAGGCTTATTCTTGTCCAATTAGGGTTTTTAACCAATCTTGTGCATCCAATAAGTTCATTTGTGTCATTGGATGAACATTTAGGTCATTTTCGTCCTCCCTAGTCTTATTCTTGTCCAATTAGGGTTTTAAGCAATCTTTTGCATCCGATATGTTCATTTGTGTCATTGGATGAATATTTAGGTCATTTTCATCCTTCCTAGGCTTATTCTTGTCCAATTAGGGTTTTTAACCAATCTTGTGCAACCAATAAGTTCATTTGTGTCATTGGTTGAACATTTAGGTCATTTTCGTCCTCCATAGGCTTATTCTTGTCCAATTAGGGTTTCTAAACAATCTTGTGCATCCAATAGGTGTGTCTGTGTCATTGGATGAACATTTAGGTCATTTTCGTCCTCCCTAGGCTTATTCTTGTCCAATTAGGGTTTTTAACCAATCTTGTGCATGCAATAGGTGTGTTTGTGTCATTGGATGAACATTTAGGTCATTTTCGTCCTCCCTAGGCTTATTCTTGTCCAATTAGGGTTTTTAACCAATCTTGTGCATCCAATAAGTTCATTTGTGTCATTGGATGAACATTTAGGTCATTTTCGTCCTCCCTATGCTTATTGTTGTCCAATATGTTCATTTGTGTCATTGGATGAACATTTAGGTCATTTTCGTCCTCCTTATGCTTATTCTTGTCCAATTAGGGTTTATGCAATCTTGTGCATCCATTTAGTTCATTTGTGTCATTGGATGAACATTTAGGTCATTTTCTTCCTCCTTAGGCTTATTTTTGTCCAATTAGGGTTTTTAACCAATCTTGTGCATCCAATAGGTGTGTTTGTGTCATTGGATGAACATTTAGGTCATTTTCATCCTCCCTAGGCTTATTGTTGTCCAATTACGGTTTTTAACCAATCTTGTGCATTCAATACGTGTGTTTGTGTAATTGGATGAACATTTAGGTAATTTTCGTCCTCCCTAGGCTGATTCTTGTCCAATTAGGGTTTTTAACCAATCTTGTGCATCCAATAGGTGTGTTTGTGTCATTGGATGAACATTTAGGTCATTTTCGTCCTCCCTAGTCTTATTCTTGTCCAATTAGGGTTGTAAGCAATCTTGTGAATCCAATAAGTTCATTTGTGTCATTGGATGAATATTTAAGTCATTTTCATCCTCCCTAGGCTTATTCTTGTCGAATTAGGGTTTCTAACCAATCTTGTGCATCCAATAAGTTTATATGTGTCATTGGATGAACATTTAGGTCATTTTCGTCCTCCCTAGGCTTATTCTTGTCCAATTAGGGTTTTTAACCAATCTTGTGCATCCAATATGTTCATTTGTGTCATTGGATGAACATTTAGGTCATTTTCGTCCTCCCTAGTCTTATTCTTGTCCAATTAGGCTTTTAAGCAATCTTGTGCATCCAATAAGTTCATTTGTCTCATTGAATGAACATTTAGGTCATTTTCGTCCTCCATAGGCTTATTCTTGTCCAATTAAGGTTTCTAAACAATCTTGTGCATCCAATAGGTGTGTTTGTGTCATTGGATGAACATTTAGGTCATTTTCGTCGTCCCTAGGCTTATTCTTGTCCAATTAGGGTTTTTAACCAATCTTGTGCATCCAATAGGTGTGTTTGTGTCATTGGATGAACATTTAGGTCATTTTCGTCCACCCTGGGCTTATTCTTGTTCAATTAGGGTTTTTAACCAATCTTGTGCATCCAATAAGTTCATTTGTGTCATTGGATGAACATTTAGGTCATTTTCGTCCTCCCTAGTCTTATTCTTGTCCAATTAGGGGTTTTAACCAATCTTGTGCATCCAATAGGTGTGTTTGTGTCATTGGATGAACATTTAGGTCATTTTCATCCTCCCTATGCTTATTGTTGTCCAATATGTTCATTTGTGTCATTGGATGACCATTTAGGTCATTTTCGTCCTCCTTAGGCTTATTCTTGTCCAATTAGGGTTTTAAGCAATCTTGTGCATCCATTTAGTTCATTTGTGTCATTGGATGAACATTTAGGTCATTTTCTTCCTCCCTAGGCTTATTCTTGTCCAATTAGGGTTTTTAACCAATCTTGTGCATCAAATAGGTGTGTTTGTGTCGTTGGATGAACATTTAGGTCATTTTCATCCTCCCTAGGCTTATTGTTGTCCAATTACGGTTTTTAACCAATCATGTGCATTCAATACGTGTGTTTGTGTCTTTGGATGAACATTTAGGTAATTTTCAACCTCCCTAGGCTGATTCTTGTCCAATTAGGGTTTTTAACCAATCTTGTGCATCCAATAGGTGTGTTTGTGTCATTGGATGAACATTTAGGTCATTTTCGTCCTCCCTAGTCTTATTCTTGTCCAATTAGGGTTTTAAGCAATCTTGTGAATCCAATAAATTCATTTGTGTCATTGGATGAATATTTAGGTCATTTTCATCCTCCCTAGGCTTATTCTTGTCCAATTAGGGTTTCTAAAAAATCTTGTGCATCCAATAAGTTTATATGTGTCATTGGATGAACATTTAGGTCATTTTCGTCCTCCGTAGGCTTATTCTTGTCCAATTAGGGTTTTTAACCAATCTTGTGCATCCAATATGTTCATTTGTGTCATTGGATGAACATTTAGGTCATTTTCGTCCTCCCTAGTCTTATTCTTGTCCAATTAGGGTTTTAAGCAATCTTGTGCATCCAATAAGTTCATTTGTGTCATTTGATGAACATTTAGGTCATTTTCGTCCACCGTAGGCTTATTCTTGTCCAATTAGGGTTTTTAACCAATCTTGTGCATCCAATAAGTTCATTTGTGTCATTGGATTAACATTTAGGTCATTTTCGTCCTCCCTAGGCTTATTCTTGTCCAATTAGGGTTTCTAACCAATCTTGTGCATCCAATAGGTATGTTTGTGTCATTGGATGAACATTTAGGCCATTTTCGTCCTCCCTAGGCTTATTCTTGTTTAATTAGGGTTTTTAACCAATCTTGTGCATCCAATAAGTTCATTTGTGTCATTGGATGAACATTTAGGTCATTTTCGTCCTCCCTAGGCTTATTCTTGTCCAATTAGGGTTTTTAACCAATCTTGTGCATCCAATAAGTTCATTTGTGTCATTGGATGAAAATTTAAGTTATTTTCGTCCTCCCTAGGCTTAGTTTTGTGCAATTAGGGTTTTTAACCAATCTTGTGCATCCAATAGGTGTGTTTGTGTCATTAGATGAACATTTAGGTCATTTTCATCCTCCCTAGGCTTATTGTTGTCCAATTAGGGTTTTTAACCAATCTTGTGCATCCAATAGGTGTGTTTGTGTCATTGGATGAACATTTAGGTCATTTTCGTTCACCCTAGGCTTATTCTTGTCCAATTAGGGTTTTTAACTAATCTTGTGCATCCAATAAGTTCATTTGTGTCATTGGATGGACATCTATGTCATCTTCGTCCTCCCAAGGCTTATTCTTGTCCAATTAGGGTTTTTAACCAATCTTGTGCATCCAATAGGTGTGTTTGTGTCATTGGATGAACATTTAGGTCATTTTCGTCCTCCCTAGTCTTATTCTTGTCCAATTAGGGTTTTAAGCAATCTTGTGCATCCAATAAGTTCATTTGTGTCATTGGATGAACATTTAGGTCATTTTCGTCCACCGTAGGCTTATTCTTGTCCAATTAGGGTTTTTAACCAATCTTGTGCATCCAATAGGTTCATTTGTGTCATTGGATGAACATTTAGGTCATTTTCGTCCTCCCTAGGCGTATTGTTGTCCAATTAGGCTTTTTAACCAATCTTGTGCATCCAATAAGTTCATTTGTGTCATTGGATGAACATTTAGGTCATTTTCGTCCTCCTTAGGCTTATTCTTGTCCAATTAGGGTTTTAAGCAATCTTGTGCATCCATTTAGTTCATTTGTGTCATTGGATGAACATTTAGGTCATTTTCTTCCTCCATAGGCTTATTCTTGTCCAATTAGGGTTTTTAACCAATCTTGAGCATCTAATAGGTGTGTTTGTGTCATTGGATGAACATTTAGGTCATTTTCATCCTCCCTAGGCTTATTGTTGTCCAATTACAGTTTTTAACCAATCTTGTGCATTAAATACGTGTGTTTGTGTCATTGGATGAACATTTAGGTAATTTTCTTCCTCCGTAGGCTGATTCTTGTCCAATTAGGGTTTTTAACCAATCTTGTGCATCCAATAGGTGTGTTTGTGTCATTGGATGAACATTTAGGTCATTTTCGTCCTCCCTAGTCTTATTCTTGTCCAATTAGGGTTTTAAGCAATCATGTGCATCCAATAAGTTCATTTGTGTCATTGGATGAACATTTAGGTCATTTTCGTCCACCGTAGGCTTATTCTTGTCCAATTAGGGTTTTTAACCAATCTTGTGCATCCAATAAGTTCATTTGTGTCATTGGATTAACATTTAGGTCATTTTCGTCCTCCCTAGGCTTATTCTTGTCCAATTAGGGTTTCTAACCAATCTTGTGCATCCAATAAGTTCATTTGTGTCATTGGATGAACATTTAGGTCATTTTCGTCCTCCTTAGGCTTATTCTTGTCCAATTAGGGGTTTTAACCAATCTTGTGCATCCAATAGGTGTGTTTGTGTCATTGGATGAACATTTAGGTCATTTTCATCCTCCCTATGCTTATTGTTGTCCAATATGTTCATTTGTGTCATTGGATGACCATTTAGGTCATTTTCGTCCTCCTTAGGCTTATTCTAGTCCAATTAGGGTTTTAAGCAATCTTGTGCATCCATTTAGTTCATTTGTGTCATAGGATGGACATTTAGGTCATTTTCTTCCTCCCTAGGCTTATTCTTGTCCAATTAGGGTTTTTAACCAATCTTGAGCATCCAATAGGTGTGTTTGTGTCATTGGATGAACATTTAGGTCATTTTCATCCTCCCTAGGCTTATTGTTGTCCAATTACGGTTTTTAACCAATCTTGTGCATTCAATACGTGTGTTTGTGTCATTGGATGAACATTTAGGTAATTTTCTTCCTCCCTTGGCTGATTCTTGTCCAATTAGGGTTTTTAACCAATCTTGTGCATCCAATTGGTGTGTTTGTGTCATTGGATGAACATTTAGGTCATTTTCGTCCTCTCTAGTCTTATTCTTGTCCAATTAGGGTTTTAAGCAATCCTGTGCATCCAATAAGTTCATTTGTGTCATTGGATGAACATTTAGGTCATTTTCGTCCACCGTAGGCTTATTCTTGTCCAATTAGGGTTTTTAACCAATCTTGTGCATCCAATAAGTTCATTTGTGTCATTGGATTAACATTTAGGTCATTTTCGTCCTCCCTAGACTTATTCTTGTCCAATTAGGGTTTCTAACCAATCTTGTGCATCCAATAAGTTCATTTGCGTCATTGGATGAACATTTAGGTCATTTTCGTCCTCCCTAGGCTTATTCTTGTCCAATTAGGGGTTTTATCCAATCTTGTGCATCCAATAGGTGTGTTTGTGTCATTGGATGAACATTTAGGTCATTTTCATCCTACCTATGCTTATTGTTGTCCAATATGTTCATTTGTGTCATTGGATGAACATTTAGGTCATTTTCGTCCTCCTTAGGCTTATTCTTGTCCAATTAGGGTTTTAAGCAATCTTGTGCATCCATTTAGTTCATTTGTGTCATTGGATGAACATTTAGGTCATTTTCTTCCTCCCTAGGCTTATTCTTGTCCAATTAGGGTTTTTAACCAATCTTGTGCATCCAATAGGTGTGTTTGTGTCATTGGATGAACATTTAGGTCATTTTCATCCTCCCTAGGCTTATTGTTGTCCAATTACGGTTTTTAACCAATCATTTGCATTCAATACGTGTGTTTGTGTCATTGGATGAACATTTAGGTAATTTTCGTCCTCCCTAGGCTGATTCTTGTCCAATTAGGGTTTTTAACCAATCTTGTGCATCCAATAGGTGTGTTTGTGTCATTGGATGAACATTTAGGTCATTTTCGTCCTCCCTAGTCTTATTCTTGTCCAATTAGGGTTTTAAGCAATCATGTGCATCCAATAAGTTCATTTGTGTCATTGGATGAACATTTAGGTCATTTTCGTCCACCGTAGGCTTATTCTTGTCCAATTAGGGTTTTTAACCAATCTTGTGCATCCAATAAGTTCATTTGTGTCATTGGATTAACATTTAGGTCATTTTCGTCCTCCCTAGACTTATTCTTGTCCAATTAGGGTTTTTAACCAATCTTGTGCATCCAATAGGTGTGTTTGTGTCATTGGATGAACATTTAGGTCATTTTCGTCCTCTCTAGGCTTATTCTTGTCCAATTAGGGTTTCTAACCAATCTTGTGCATCCAATAGGTGTGTTTGTGTCATTGGATGAACATTTAGGTCATTTTCGTCCTCCCTATGCTTATTCTTGTACAATTAGGGTTTTTAACCAATCTTGTGCACCCAATAGGTGTGTTTGTGTCATTGGATGAACATTTAGGTCATTTTCGTCGTCACTAGGCTTATTCTTATCCAATTAGGGTTTTTAACCAATCTTGTGCATCCAATAAGTTCATTTGTGTCATTGGATTAACATTTAGGTCATTTTCGTCCTCCCTAGGCTTATTCTTGTCCAATTAGGGTTTCTAACCAATCTTGTGCATCCAATAGGTGTGTTTGTGTCATTGGATGAACATTTAGGTCATTTTCGTCCTCCCTAGGCTTATTCTTGTGCAATTAGGGTTTTTAACCAATCTTGTGCATCCAATAAGTTCATTTGTGTCATTGGGTGAACATTTAGGTCATTTTCGTCCTCCCTAGGCTTATTCTTGTCCAATTAGGGTTTCTAACCAATCTTGTGCATCCAATAGGTGTGTTTAGTCATTTGATGAACATTTAAGTTATTTTCGTCCTCCTCGGGCTTATTCTTGTCCAATTAGGGTTTTTAACCAATCTTGTGCATCCAATAAGTTCATTTGTGTCATTGGATTAACATTTAGGTCATTTTCGTCCTCCCTAGGCTTATTCTTGTCCAATTAGGGTTTCTAACCAATCTTGTGCATCCAATAGGTGTGTTTGTGTCATTGGATGAACATTTAGGTCATTTTCATCCTCCCTAGGCTTATTCTTGTCCAATTAGGGTTTTAAGCAATCTTGTGCATCCAATAAGTTCATTTGTGTCATTTGATTAACATTTAGGTCATTTTCGTCCTCCCTAGTCTTATTCTTGTCCAATTAGGGTTTTAAGCAATCTTGTGCATCCAATAAGTTCATTTGTGTCATTGGATGAATATTTAGGTCATTTTCATGCTCCCTAGGCTTATTCTTGTCCAATTAGGGTTTCTAACCAATCTTGTGCATCCAATAGGTGTGTTTGTGTCATTGGATGAACATTTAGGTCATTTTCGTCCTCCCTAGGCTTATTCTTGTCCAATTAGGGTTTTTAACCAATCTTGTGCATCCAATAAGTTCATTTGTGTCATTGGATGAACATTTAGGTCATTTTCGTCCTCCCAAGGCGTATTCTTGTCCAATTAGGGTTTCTAACCAATCTTGTACATCCAATAGGTGTGTTTGTGTCATTGGATGAACATTTAGGTCATTTTCGTCCTCCCTAGTCTTATTCTTGTCCAATTAGGGTTTTTAACCAATCTTGTGCATCCAATAAGTTCATTTGTGTCATTTGATGAACATTTAGGTCATTTTCGTCCTCCCTAGGCTTATTCTTGTCCAATTAGGGTTTTTAACCAATCTTGTGCATCCAATAGGTGTGTTTGTGTCATTGGATGAACATTTAGGTCATTTTCATCCTCCCTATGCTTATTGTTGTCCAATATGTTCATTTGTGTCATTGGATGACCATTTAGGTCATTTTCGTCCTCCTTAGGCTTATTCTTGTCCAATTAGGGTTTTAAGCAATCTTGTGCATCCATTTAGTTCATTTGTGTCATTGGATGAACATTTAGGTCATTTTCTTCCTCCCTAGGCTTATTCTTGTCCAATTAGGGTTTCTAACCAATCTTGTGCATCCAATAAGTTCATTTGTGTCATTGGATGAACATTTAGGTCATTTTCGTCCTCCCTAGGCTTATTCTTGTCCAATCAGGGTTTTTAACCAATCTTGTGCATCCAATAAGTTCATTTGTGTCATTGGATTAACATTTAGGTCATTTTCGTCCTCCCTAGGCTTATTCTTGTCCAATTAGGGTTTCTAACCAATCTTGTGCATCCAATAGGTGTGTTTGTGTCATTAGATTAACATTTAGGTCATTTTCGTCCTCCCTAGGCTTATTCTTGTCCAATTAGGGTTTTTAACCAATCTTGTGCATCCAATAAGTTCATTTGTGTCATTGGATGAACATTTAGGTCATTTTCGTCCTCCCAAGTCTTATTCCTGTCCAATTAGGGTTTTTATGCAATCTTGTGCATCCAATAGGTGTGTTTGTGTCATTGGAGGAACATTTAGGTCATTTTCGTCCTCCCTAGTCTTATTCTTGTCCAAATAGGGTTTTTATGCAATCTTGTGCATCCAATAGGTGTGTTTGTGTCATTGGATGAACATTTAGGTCATTTTCGTCCTCCCTAGGCTTATTCTTGTCCAATTAGGGTTTTTAACCAATCTTGTGCATCCAATAAGTTCATTTGTGTCATTGGATGAACATTTAGGTCATTTTCGTCCTCCCTAGTCTTATTCTTGTCCAATTAGGGTTTTTAATCAATCTTGTGCATCCAATAGGTGTGTTTGTGTCGTTGGAGGAACATTTAGGTCATTTTCGTCCTCCCTAGTCTTATTCTTGTCCAATTAGGGTTTTTATGCAATCTTGTGCATCCAATAGGTGTGTTTGTGTCATTGGAGGAACATTTAGGTCATTTTTGTCCTCCCTAGTCTTATTCTTGTCCAATTAGGGTTTTTATGCAATCTTGTGCATCCAATAGGTGTGTTTGTGTCATTGGACGAACATTTAGGTCATTTTTGTCGTCCCTAGGCTTATTCTTGTCCGATTATCGTTTTTAACCAACCTTGTGCATCCAATAAGTTCATTTGTGTCATTGGATGAACATTTATGTCATTTTCGTCCTCCCATGGCTTATTCTTGTCCAATTAGGGTTTTTAGCCAATTTTGTGCATCCAATAAGTTCATTTGTGTCATTGGAGGAACATTTAGGTTATTTTCGTCCTCCCTAGGCTTATTCTTGTCCAATTAGGGTTTTTAACCAATCTTGTGCATCCAATAAGTTCATTTGTGTCATTGGATGAACATTTAGGTCATTTTCGTCCTCCCTAGTCTTATTCTTGTCCAATTAGGGTTTTTATTCAATCTTGTGCATCCAATAGGCGTGTTTGTGTCATTGGAGGAACATTTAGGTCATTTTCGTCCTCCCTAGTCTTATTCTTGTCCAATTAGGGTTTTTATGCAATCTTGTGCATCCAATAGGTGTCTTTGTCTCATTGGACGAACATTTAGGTCATTTTCGCCCTCCCTAGGCTTATTCTTGTCCAATTATCGTTTTTAACCAACCTTGTGCATCCAATAAGTTCATTTGTGTCATTGGATGAACATTTAGGTCATTTTCGTCCTCCCTAGGCTTATTCTTGTCCAATTAGGGTTTTTAACCAATCTTGTGCATCCAATAAGTTCATTTGTGTCATTGGATGAACATTTAGGTCATTTTCGTCCTCCCTAGTCTTATTCTTGTCAGATTAGGGTTTTTATGCAATCTTGTGCATCCAATATGTGTGTTTGTGTCATTGGATGAACATTTAGGTCATTTTCGTCCTCCCTAGGCTTATTCTTGTCCAATTAGGGTTTTTAACCAATCTTGTGCATCCAATAAGTTCATTTGTGTCATTGGATGAACATTTAGGTCATTTTCGTCCTCCCTAGTCTTATTCTTGTCCAATTAGGGTTTCTAACCAATCTTGTGCATCCAATAGGTGTGTTTAGTCATTTGATGAACATTTAGGTTATTTTCGTCCTCCCTAGGCTTATTCTTGTCCAATTAGGGTTTTTAACCAATCTTGTGCATCCAATAGGTTCATTTGTGTCATTGGATTAACATTTAGGTCATTTTCGTCCTCCCTAGGCTTATTCTTGTCCAATTAGGGTTTCTAACCAATCTTGTGCATCCAATAAGTTCATTTGTGTCATTGGATGAACATTTAGGTCATTTTCGTCCTCCCTAGGCTTATTCTTGTCAAATTAGGGTTTTTAACCAATCTTGTGCATCCAATAGGTGTGTTTGTGTCATTGGATGAACATTTAGGTCATTTTCATCCTCCCTAGGCTTATTGTTGTCCAATTACGGTTTTTAACCAATCTTGTGCATTCAATACGTGTGTTTGTGTCATTGGATGAACATTTAGGTAATTTTCGTCCTCCCTAGGCTGATTCTTGTCCAATTAGGGTTTTTAACCAATCTTGTGCATCCAATAGGTGTGTTTGTGTCATTGGATGAACATTTAGGTCATTTTCGTCCTCCCTAGTCTTATTCTTGTCCAATTAGGGTTTTAAGCAATCTTGTGAATCCAATAAGTTCATTTGTGTCATTGAATGAATATTTAAGTCATTTTCATCCTCCCTAGGCTTATTCTTGTCCAATTAGGGTTTCTAACCAATCTTGTGCATCCAATAAGTTTATATGTGTCATTGGATGAACATTTAGGTCATTTTCGTCCTCCCTAGGCTTATTCTTGTCCAATTAGGGTTTTTAACCAATCTTGTGCATCCAATATGTTCATTTGTGTCATTGGATGAACATTTAGGTCATTTTCGTCGTCCCTAGTCTTATTCTTGTCCAATTAGGGTTTTAAGCAATCTTGTGCATCCAATAAGTTCATTTGTGTCATTGGATGAACATTTAGGTCATTTTCGTCCACCGTAGGCTTATTCTTGTCCAATTAGGGTTTTTAACCAATCTTGTGCATCCAATAGGTTCATTTGTGTCATTGGATGAACATTTAGGTCATTTTCGTCCTCCCTAGGCGTATTGTTGTCCAATTAGGGTTTTTAACCAATCTTGTGCATCCAATAAGTTCATTTGTGTCAGTGGATGAACATTTAGGTCATTTTCGTCCTCCCTAGTCTTATTCTTGTCCAATTAGGGTTTTAAGCAATCTTTTGCATCCGATATGTTCATTTGTGTCATTGGATGAATATTTAGGTCATTTTCATCCTTCCTAGGCTTATTCTTGTCCAATTAGGGTTTTTAACCAATCTTGTGCATCCAATAAGTTAATTTGTGTCATTGGTTGATCATTTAGGTCATTTTCGTCCTCCATAGGCTTATTCTTGTCCAATTAGGGTTTCTAAACAATCTTGTGCATCCAATAGGTGTGTCTGTGTCATTGGATGAACATTTAGGTCATTTTCGTCCTCCTTAGGCTTATTCTTGTCCAATTAGGGTTTTTAACCAATCTTGTGCATGCAATAGGTGTGTTTGTGTCAATGGATGAACATTTAGGTCATTTTCGTCCTCCCTAGGCTTATTCTTGTCCAATTAGGGTTTTTAACCAATCTTGTGCATCCAATAAGTTCATTTGTGTCATTGGATGAACATTTAGGTCATTTTCGTCCTCCCTAGTCTTATTCTTGTCCAATTTAGGTTTTAAGCAATCTTGTGCATCCAATAAGTTCATTTGTGTCATTGGACGAACATTTAGGTCATTTTTGTCCTCCCTAGGCTGATTCTTGTCCAATTAGGGTTTTTAACCAATCTTGTGCATCCAATAGGTGTGTTTGTGTCATTGGATGAACATTTAGGTCATTTTCGTCCTCCCTAGTCTTATTCTTGTCCAATTAGGGTTTTAAGCAATCTTGTGAATCCAATAAGTTCATTTGTGTCATTGGATGAATATTTAGGTCATTTTCATCCTCCCTAGGCTTATTCTTGTCCAATTAGGGTTTCTAACCAATCTTGTGCATCCAATAAGTTAATATGTGTCATTGGATGAACATTTAGGTCATTTTCGTCCTCCCTAGGCTTGTTCTTGTCCAATTAGGGTTTTTAACCAATCTTTTGCATCCAATATGTTCATTTGTGTCATTGGATGAACATTTAGGTCATTTTCGTCCTCCCTAGTCTTATTCTTGTCCAATTAGGGTTTTAAGCAATCTTTTGCATCCAATAAGTTCGTTTGTGTCATTGGATGAACATTTAGGTCATTTTCGTCCACCGTAGGCTTATTCTTGTCCAATTAGGGTTTTTAACCAATCTTGTGCATCCAATAAGTTCATTTGTGCCATTGGATGAACATTTAGGTCATTTTCGTCCTCCCTAGACGTATTCTTGTCCAATTAGGGTTTTTAACCAATCTTGTGCATCCAATAAATTCATTTGTGTCATTGGATGAACATTTAGGTCATTTTCGTCCTCCCTATGCTTATTGTTGTCCAATATGTTCATTTGTGTCATTGGATGAACATTTAGGTCATTTTCGTCCTCCTTAGGCTTATTCTTGTCCAATTAGGGTTTATGCAATCTTGTGCATCCATTTAGTTCATTTGTGTCATTGGATGAACATTTAGGTCATTTTCTTCCTCCCTAGGCTTATTCTAGTCCAATTAGGGTTTTAACCAATCTTGTGCATCCAATAGGTGTGTTTGTGTCATTGGATGAACATTTAGGTCATTTTCATCCTCCCTAGGCTTATTGTTGTCCAATTACGGTTTTTAACCAATCTTGTGCATTCAATACGTGTGTTTGTGTCATTGGATGAACATTTAGGTAATTTTCGTCCTCCCTAGGCTGATTCTTGTCCAATTAGGGTTTTTAACCAATCTTGTGCATCCAATAGGTGTGTTTGTGTCATTGGATGAACATTTAGGTCATTTTCGTCCTCCCTAGTCTTATTCTTGTCCAATTAGGGTTTTAAGCAATCTTGTGAATCCAATAAGTTCATTTGTGTCATTGAATGAATATTTAAGTCATTTTCATCCTCCCTAGGCTTATTCTTGTCCAATTAGGGTTTCTAACCAATCTTGTGCATCCAATAAGTTTATATGTGTCATTGGATGAACATTTAGGTCATTTTCGTCCTCCCTAGGCTTATTCTTGTCCAATTAGGGTTTTTAACCAATCTTGTGCATCCAATATGTTCATTTGTGTCATTGGATGAACATTTAGGTCATTTTCGTCCTCCCTAGTCTTATTCTTGTCCAATTAGGCTTTTAAGCAATCTTGTGCATCCAATAAGTTCATTTGTCTCATTGAATGAACATTTAGGTCATTTTCGTCCTCCATAGGCTTATTCTTGTCCAATTAAGGTTTCTAAACAATCTTGTGCATCCAATAGGTGTGTTTGTGTCATTGGATGAACATTTAGGTCATTTTCGTCGTCCCTAGGCTTATTCTTGTCCAATTAGGGTTTTTAACCAATCTTGTGCATCCAATAGGTGTGTTTGTGTCATTGGATGAACATTTAGGTCATTTTCGTCCACCCTGGGCTTATTCTTGTTCAATTAGGGTTTTTAACCAATCTTGTGCATCCAATAAGTTCATTTGTGTCATTGGATGAACATTTAGGTCATTTTCGTCCTCCCTAGTCTTATTCTTGTCCAATTAGGGGTTTTAACCAATCTTGTGCATCCAATAGGTGTGTTTGTGTCATTGGATGAACATTTAGGTCATTTTCATCCTCCCTATGCTTATTGTTGTCCAATATGTTCATTTGTGTCATTGGATGACCATTTAGGTAATTTTCGTCCTCCTTAGGCTTATTCTTGTCCAATTAGGGTTTTAAGCAATCTTGTGCATCCATTTAGTTCATTTGTGTCATTGGATGAACATTTAGGTCATTTTCTTCCTCCCTAGGCTTATTCTTGTCCAATTAGGGTTTCTAACCAATCTTGTGCATCCAATAAGTTTATATGTGTCATTGGATGAACATTTAGGTCATTTTCGTCCTCCCTAGGCTTATTCTTGTCCAATTAGGGTTTTTAACCAATCTTGTGCATCCAATATGTTCATTTGTGTCATTGGATGAACATTTAGGTCATTTTTGTCCTCCCTAGGCTTATTCTTGTCCAATTAGGGTTTTTAACCAATCTTGTGCATCCAATATGTTCATTTGTGTCATTGGATGAACATTTAGGTCATTTTCGTCCTCCCTAGGCTTATTCTTGTCCAATTAGGGTTTCTAAACAATCTTGTGCATCCAATAGGTGTGTTTGTGTCATTGGATGAACATTTAGGTCATTTTCATCCTCTCTAGGCTTATTCTTGTCCAATTAGGGTTTTTAACCAATCTTGTGCATCCAATAAGTTCATTTGTGTCATTGGATGAACATTTAGGTCATTTTCGTCCTCCCTAGGCTTATTCTTGTCCAATTAGGGTTTTTAACCAATCTTGTGCATCCAATAAGTTCATTTGTGTCATTGGATGAACATTTAGGTCATTTTCGTCCTCCCTAGTCTTATTCTTGTCGAATTAGGGTTTTATGCAATCTAGTGCATCCAATAGGTGTGTTTGTGTCATTGGAGGAACATTTAGGTCATTTTGGTCCTCCCTAGTTTTATTCTTATCCAATTAGGGTTTTTATGCAATCTTGTGCATCCAATAGGTGTGTTTGTGTCATTGGACGAACATTTAGGTCATTTTCGTCCTCCCTAGGCTTATTCTTGTCCAATTAGGGTTTTTAACCAATCTTGTGCATCCAATAAGTTCATTTGTGTCATTGGATGAACATTTAGGTCATTTTCGTCCTCCCTAGGCTTATTCTTGTCCAATTAGGGTTTTTAACCAATCTTGTGCATCCAATAAGTTCATTTGTGTCATTGGATGAACATTTAGGTCATTTTCGTCCTCCCTAGTCTTATTCTTGTCGAATTAGGGTTTTATGCAATCTAGTGCTTCCAATAGGTGTGTTTGTGTCATTGGAGGAACATTTAGGTCATTTTGGTCCTCCCTAGTTTTATTCTTATCCAATTAGGGTTTTTATGCAATCTTGTGCATCCAATAGGTGTGTTTGTGTCATTGGACGAACATTTAGGTCATTTTCGTCCTCCCTAGGCTTATTCTTGTCCAATTAGGGTTTTTAACCAATCTTGTGCATCCAATAAGTTCATTTGTGTCATTGGATGAACATTTAGGTCATTTTCGTCCTCCCTAGTCTTATTCTTGTCGAAGTAGGGTTTTTATGCAATCTTGTGCATCCAATAGGTGTGTTTGTGTCATTGGAGGAACATTTAGGTCATTTTCGTCCTCCCTAGTCTTATTCTTGTCCAATTAGGGTTTTTATGCAATCTTGTGCATCCAATAGGTGTGTTTGTGTCATTGGATGAACATTTAGGTCATTTTCTTCCTCCCTAGGCTTATTCTTGTCCAATTAGGGTTTTTAACCAATCTTGTGCATCCAATAGGTGTGTTTGTGTCATTGGATGAACATTTAGGTCATTTTCATCCTCCCTAGGCTTATTGTTGTCCAATTACGGTTTTTAACCAATCTTGTGCATTCAATACGTGTGTTTGTGTAATTGGATGAACATTTAGGTAATTTTCGTCCTCCCTAGGCTGATTCTTGTCCAATTAGGGTTTTTAACCAATCTTGTGCATCCAATAGGTGTGTTTGTGTCATTGGATGAACATTTAGGTCATTTTCGTCCTCCCTAGGCTTATTCTTGTCCAATTAGGGTTTTTAACCAATCTTGTGCATCCAATAGGTGTGTTTGTGTCATTGGATGAACATTTAGGTCATTTTCGTCCTCCCTACGCTTATTCTTGTCCAAATAGGGTTTTTAACCAATCTTGTGCATCCAATAAGTTCATTTGTGTCATTGGATTAACATTTAGGTCATTTTCGTCCTCCCTAGGCTTATTCTTGTCCAATTAGGGTTTCTAACCAATCTTGTGCATCCAATAGGTGTGTTTGTGTCATTGGATGAACATTTAGGTCATTTTCGTCCTCCCTAGGCTTATTCTTGTCCAATTAGGGTTTTTAACCAATCTTGTGCATCCAATAAGTTCAATTGTGTCATTAGATGAACATTTAGGTCATTTTCGTCCTCTCTAGGCTTATTGTTGTCCAATTAGGGTTTTTAACCAATCTTGTGCATCCAATAAGTTCATTTGTGTCATTGGATTAACATTTAGGTCATTTTCGTCCTCCCTAGGCTTATTCTTGTCCAATTAGGGTTTCTAACCAATCTTGTGCATCCAATAGGTGTGTTTGTGTCATTGGATGAACATTTAGGTCATTTTCGTCCTCCCTAGGCTTATTCTTGTCCAATTAGGGTTTTTGACCAATCTTGAGCATCCAATAGGTGTGTTTGTGTCATTGGATGAACATTTAGGTCATTTTCGTCCTCCCTAGGCTTATTCTTGTCCAATTAGGGTTTTTAACCAATCTTGTGCATCCAATAAGTTCATTTGTGTCATTGGGTGAACATTTAGGTCATTTTCGTCCTCCCTAGGCTTATTCTTGTCCAATTAGGGTTTCTAACCAATCTTGTGGATCCAATAGGTGTGTTTAGTCATTTGATGAACATTTAGGTCATTTTCGTCCTCCCTAGGCTTATTCTTGTCCAATTAGGGTTTTTAACCAATCTTGTGCATCCAATATGTTCATTTGTGTCATTGGATGAACATTTAGGTCATTTTCGTCCTCCCTAGGCTTATTCTTGTCCAATTAGGGGTTTTAACCAATCTTGTGCATCCAATAGGTGTGTTTGTGTCATTGGATGAACATTTAGGTCATTTTCATCCTCCCTATGCTTATTGTTGTCCAATATGTTCATTTGTGTCATTGGATGAACATTTAGGTCATTTTCGTCCTCCTTAGGCTTATTCTTGTCCAATTAGGGTTTTAAGCAATCTTGTGCATCCATTTAGTTCATTTGTGTCATTGGATGAACAATTAGGTCATTTTCTTCCTCCCTAGGCTTATTCTTGTCCAATTAGGGTTTTTAACCAATCTTGTGCATCAAATAGGTGTGTTTGTGTCGTTGGATGAACATTTAGGTCATTTTCATCCTCCCTAGGCTTATTGTTGTCCAATTACGGTTTTTAACCAATCATGTGCATTCAATACGTGTGTTTGTGTCATTGGATGAACATTTAGGTAATTTTCGTCCTCCCTAGGCTGATTCTTGTCCAATTAGGGTTTTTAACCAATCTTGTGCATCCAATAGGTGTGTTTGTGTCATTGGATGAACATTTAGGTCATTTTCGTCCTCCCTAGTCTTATTCTTGTCCAATTAGGGTTTTAAGCAATCTTGTGAATCCAATAAGTTCATTTGTGTCATTGGATGAATATTTAGGTCATTTTCATCCTCCCTAGGCTTATTCTTGTCCAATTAGGGTTTCTAAACAATCTTGTGCATCCAATAAGTTTATATGTGTCATTGGATGAACATTTAGGTCATTTTCGTCCTCCCTAGGCTTGTTCTTGTCCAATTAGGGTTTTTAACCAATCTTGTGCATCCAATATGTTCATTTGTGTCATTGGATGAACATTTAGGTCCTTTTCGTCCTCCCTAGTCTTATTCTTGTCCAATTAGGGTTTTAAGCAATCTTGTGCATCCAATAAGTTCGTTTGTGTCATTGGATGAACATTTAGGTCATTTTCGTCCACCGTAGGCTTATTCTTGTCCAATTAGAGTTTTTAACCAATCTTGTGCATCCAATAAGTTCATTTGTGTCATTGGATGAACATTTAGGTCATTTTCGTCCTCCCTAGGCGTATTCTTGTCCAATTAGGGTTTTTAACCAATCTTGTGCATCCAATAAGTTCATTTGTGTCATTGGATGAACATTTAGGTCATTTTCGTCCTCCCTATGCTTATTGTTGTCCAATATGTTCATTTGTGTCATTGGATGAACATTTAGGTCATTTTCGTCCTCCTTAGGCTTATTCTTGTCCAATTAGGGTTTTAAGCAATCTTGTGCGTCCATTTAGTTCATTTGTGTCATTGGATGAACATTTAGGTCATTTTCTTCCTCCCTAGGCTTATTCTTGTCCAATTAGGGTTTTTAACCAATCTTCTGCATCCAATAGGTGTGTTTGTGTCATTGGATGAACATTTAGGTCATTTTCATCCTCCCTAGGCTTATTGTTGTCCAATTACGGTTTTTAACCAATCTTGTGCATTCAATACGTGTGTTTGTGTCATTGGATGAACATTTAGGTAATTTTCGTCCTCCCTAGGCTGATTCTTGTCCAATTAGGGGTTTTAACCAATCTTGTGCATCCAATATGTGTGTTTGTGTCATTGGATGAACATTTAGGTCATTTTCGTCCTCCCTAGTCTTATTCTTGTCCAATTTGGGTTTTAAGCAATCTTGTGAATCCAATAAGTTCATTTGTGTCATTGGATGAATATTTAAGTCATTTTCATCCTCCCTAGGCTTATTCTTGTCGAATTAGGGTTTCTAACCAATCTTGTGCATCCAATAAGTTTATATGTGTCATTGGATGAACATTTAGGTCATTTTCGTCCTCCCTAGGCTTATTCTTGTCCAATTAGGGTTTTTAACCAATCTTGTGCATCCAATATGTTCATTTGTGTCATTGGATGAACATTTAGGTCATTTTCGTCCTCCCTAGGCGTATTCTTGTCCAATTAGGGTTTTTAACCAATCTTGTGCATCCAATAAGTTCATTTGTGTCATTGGATGAACATTTAGGTCATTTTCGTCCTCCCTAGTCTTATTCTTGTCCAATTAGGGTTTTAAGCAATCTTTTGCATCCGATATGTTCATTTGTGTCATTGGATGAATATTTAGGTCATTTTCATCCTTCCTAGGCTTATTCTTTTCCAATTAGGGTTTTTAACCAATCTTGTGCATCCAATAAGTTCATTTGTGTCATTGGTTGAACATTTAGGTCATTTTCGTCCTCCATAGGCTTATTCTTGTCCAATTAGGGTTTCTAAACAATCTTGTGCATCCAATAGGTGTGTCTGTGTCATTGGATGAACATTTAGGTCATTTTCGTCCTCCCTAGGCTTATTCTTGTCCAATTAGGGTTTTTAACCAATCTTGTGCATGCAATAGGTGTGTTTGTGTCATTGGATGAACATTTAGGTCATTTTCGTCCTCCCTAGGCTTATTCTTGTCCAATTAGGGTTTTTAACCAATCTTGTGCATCCAATAAGTTCATTTGTGTCATTGGATGAACATTTAGGTCATTTTCGTCCTCCCTATGCTTATTGTTGTCCAATATGTTCATTTGTGTCATTGGATGAACATTTAGGTCATTTTCGTCCTCCTTATGCTTATTCTTGTCCAATTAGGGTTTATGCAATCTTGTGCATCCATTTAGTTCATTTGTGTCATTGGATGAACATTTAGGTCATTTTCTTTCTCCTTAGGCTTATTTTTGTCCAATTAGGGTTTTTAACCAATCTTGTGCATCCAATAGGTGTGTTTGTGTCATTGGATGAACATTTAGGTCATTTTCATCCTCCCTAGGCTTATTGTTGTCCAATTACGGTTTTTAACCAATCTTGTGCATTCAATACGTGTGTTTGTGACATTGGATGAACATTTAGGTAATTTTCGTCCTCCCTAGGCTGATTCTTGTCCAATTAGGGTTTTTAACCAATCTTGTGCATCCAATAGGTGTGTTTGTGTCATTGGATGAACATTTAGGTCATTTTCGTCCTCCCTAGTCTTATTCTTGTCCAATTAGGGTTTTAAGCAATCTTGTGAATCCAATAAGTTCATTTGTGTCATTGGATGAATATTTAAGTCATTTTCTTCCTCCCTAGGCTTATTCTTGTCCAATTAGGGTTTTTAACCAATCTTGTGCATCCAATAGGTGTGTTTGTGTCATTGGATGAACATTTAGGTCATTTTCATCCTCCCTAGGCTTATTGTTGTCCAATTACGGTTTTTAACCAATCTTGTGCATTCAATACGTGTGTTTGTGTAATTGGATGAACATTTAGGTAATTTTCGTCCTCCCTAGGCTGATTCTTGTCCAATTAGGGTTTTTAACCAATCTTGTGCATCCAATAGGTGTGTTTGTGTCATTGGATGAACATTTAGGTCATTTTCGTCCTCCCTAGTCTTATTCTTGTCCAATTAGGGTTTTAAGCAATCTTGTGAATCCAATAAGTTCATTTGTGTCATTGGATGAATATTTAAATCATTTTCATCCTCCCTAGGCTTATTCTTGTCGAATTAGGGTTTCTAACCAATCTTGTGCATCCAATAAGTTTATATGTGTCATTGGATGAACATTTAGGTCATTTTCGTCCTCCCTAGGCTTATTCTTGTCCAATTAGGGTTTTTAACCAATCTTGTGCATCCAATATGTTCATTTGTGTCATTGGATGAACATTTAGGTCATTTTCGTCCTCCCTAGTCTTATTCTTGTCCAATTAGGGTTTTAAGCAATCTTGTGCATCCAATAAGTTCATTTGTCTCATTGAATGAACATTTAGGTCATTTTCGTCCTCCATAGGCTTATTCTTGTCCAATTAAGGTTTCTAAACAATCTTGTGCATCCAATAGGTGTGTTTGTGTCATTGGATGAACATTTAGGTCATTTTCGTCGTCCCTAGGCTTATTCTTGTCCAATTAGGGTTTTTAACCAATCTTGTGCATCCAATAGGTGTGTTTGTGTCATTGGATGAACATTTAGGTCATTTTCGTCCACCCTGGGCTTATTCTTGTTCAATTAGGGTTTTTAACCAATCTTGTGCATCCAATAAGTTCATTTGTGTCATTGGATGAACATTTAGGTCATTTTCGTCCTCCCTAGTCTTATTCTTGTCCAATTAGGGGTTTTAACCAATCTTGTGCATCCAATAGGTGTGTTTGTGTCATTGGATGAACATTTAGGTCATTTTCATCCTCCCTATGCTTATTGTTGTCCAATATGTTCATTTGTGTCATTGGATGACCATTTAGGTAATTTTCGTCCTCCTTAGGCTTATTCTTGTCCAATTAGGGTTTTAAGCAATCTTGTGCATCCATTTAGTTCATTTGTGTCATTGGATGAACATTTAGGTCATTTTCTTCCTCCCTAGGCTTATTCTTGTCCAATTAGGGTTTCTAACCAATCTTGTGCATCCAATAAGTTTATATGTGTCATTGGATGAACATTTAGGTCATTTTCGTCCTCCCTAGGCTTATTCTTGTCCAATTAGGGTTTTTAACCAATCTTGTGCATCCAATAGGTTCATTTGTGTCATTGGATGAACATTTAGGTCATTTTCGTCCTCCCTAGTCTTATTCTTGTCCAATTAGGGTTTTTAACCAATCTTGTGCATCCAATAAGTTCATTTGTGTCATTGGATGAACATTTAGGTCATTTTCGTCCTCCCTAGGCGTATTCTTGTCCAATTAGGGTTTTTAACCAATCTTGTGCATCCAATAAGTTCATTTGTGTCATTGGATGAACATTTAGGTCATTTTCGTCCTCCCTATGCTTATTGTTGTCCAATATGTTCATTTGTGTCATTGGATGAACATTTAGGTCATTTTCGTCCTCCTTAGGCTTATTCTTGTCCAATTAGGGTTTTAAGCAATCTTGTGCATCCATTTAGTTCATTTGTGTCATTGGATGAACATTTAGGTCATTTTCTTCCTCCCTAGGCTTATTCTTGTCCAATTAGGGTTTTTAACCAATCTTGTGCATCCAATAGGTGTGTTTGTGTCATTGGATGAACATTTAGGTCATTTTCATCCTCCCTAGGCTTATTGTTGTCCAATTAGGGTTTTTAACCAATCTTGTGCATTCAATAGGTGTGTTTGTGTCATTGGATGAACATTTAGGTCATATTCGTCCTCCCAAGGCTGATTCTTGTCCAATTAGGGTTTTTAACCAATCTTGTGCATCCAATAGGTGTGTTTGTGTCATTGGATGAACATTTTGGTCATTTTCGTCCTCCCTAGTCTTATTCTTGTCCAATTAGGGCTTCAAGCAATCTTGTGCATCCAATAAGTTCATTTGTGTCATTGGATGAATATTTAAATCATTTTCATCCTCCCTAGGCTTATTCTTGTCCAATTAGGGTTTCTAACCAATCTTGTGCATCCAATAAGTTTATATGTGTCATTGGATGAACATTTAGATCATTTTCGTCCTCCGTAGGCTTATTCTTGTCCAATTAGGGTTTTTAACCAATCTTGTGCATCCAATATGTTCATTTGTGTCATTGGATGAACATTTAGGTCATTTTCGTCCTCCCTAGTCTTATTCTTGTCCAATTAGGGTTTTAAGCAATCTTGTGCATCCAATAAGTTCATTTGTGTCATTTGATGAACATTTAGGTCATTTTCGTCCACCGTAGGCTTATTCTTGTCCAATTAGGGTTTTTAACCAATCTTGTGCATCCAATAAGTTCATTTGTGTCATTGGATTAACATTTAGGTCATTTTCGTCCTCCCTAGGCTTATTCTTGTCCAATTAGGGTTTCTAACCAATCTTGTGCATCCAATAAGTTCATTTGTGTCATTGGATGAACATTTAGGTCATTTTCGTCCTCCCTAGGCTTATTCTTGTCCAATTAGGGGTTTTAACCAATCTTGTGCATCCAATAGGTGTGTTTGTGTCATTGGATGAACATTTAGGTCATTTTCATCCTCCCTAGGCTTATTGTTGTCCAATTACGGTTTTTAACCAATCTTGTGCATTCAATACGTGTGTTTGTGTAATTGGATGAACATTTAGGTAATTTTCGTCCTCCCTAGGCTGATTCTTGTCCAATTAGGGTTTTTAACCAATCTTGTGCATCCAATAGGTGTGTTTGTGTCATTGGATGAACATTTAGGTCATTTTCGTCCTCCCTAGTCTTATTCTTGTCCAATTAGGGTTGTAAGCAATCTTGTGAATCCAATAAGTTAATTTGTGTCATTGGATGAATATTTAAGTCATTTTCATCCTCCCTAGGCTTATTCTTGTCGAATTAGGGTTTCTAACCAATCTTGTGCATCCAATAAGTTTATATGTGTCATTGGATGAACATTTAGGTCATTTTCGTCCTCCCTAGGCTTATTCTTGTCCAATTAGGGTTTTTAACCAATCTTGTGCATCCAATAAGTTCATTTGTGTCATTGGATGAACATTTATGTCATTTTCGTCCTCCCTAGGCGTATTCTTGTCCAATTAGGGTTTTTAACCAATCTTGTGCATCCAATAAGTTCATTTGTGTCATTGGATGAACATTTAGGTCATTTTCGTCCTCCCTATGCTTATTGTTGTCCAATATGTTCATTTGTGTCATTGGATGAACATTTAGGTCATTTTCGTCCTCCTTAGGCTTATTCTTGTCCAATTAGGGTTTATGCAATCTTGTGCATCCATTTAGTTCATTTCTGTCATTGGATGAACATTTAGGTCATTTTCATCCTCCCTAGGCTTATTCTTGTCCAATTAGGGTTTTTAACCAATCTTGTGCATCCAATAGGTGTGTTTGTGTCATTGGTTGAACATTTAGGTCATTTTCGTCCTCCCTAGGCTTATTCTTGTCCAATTAGGGTTTTTAACCAATCTTGTGCATCCAATAAGTTCATTTGTGTCATTGGGTGAACATTTAGGTCATTTTCGTCCTCCCAAGGCTTATTCTTGTCCAATTAGGGTTTCTAACCAATCTTGTGCATCCAATAGGTGTGTTTGTGTCATTTGATGAACGTTTAGGTCATTTTCGTCCTCCCTATGCTTATTCTTGTCCAATTAGGGTTTTTAACCAATCTTGTGCATCCAATAGGTGTGTTTGTGTCATTGGATGAACATTTAGGTCATTTTCGTCCTCCCTAGGCTTATTCTTGTCCAATTAGGGTTTTTAACCAATCTTGTGCATCCAATAAGTTCATTTGTGTCATTGGGTGAACATTTAGGTCATTTTCGTCCTCCCTAGGCTTATTCTTGTCCAATTAGGGTTTCTATCCAATCTTGTGCATCCAATAGGTGTGTTTAGTCATTTGATGAACATTTAGGTCATTTTAGTCCTCCTTAGGCTTATTCTTGTCCAATTAGGGTTTTTAACCAATCTTGTGCATCCAATAAGTTCATTTGTGTCATTGGATTAACATTTAGGTCATTTTCGTCCTCCCTAGGCTTATTCTTGTCCAACTAGGGTTTTAAGCAATCTTGTGCATCCAATAAGTTCATTTGTGTCATTGGATTAACATTTAGGTCATTTTCGTCCTCCCTAGGCTTATTCTTGTCCAATTAGGGTTTTTAACCAATCTTGTGCATCCAATAGGTGTGTTTGTGTCATTGGATGAACATTTAGGTCATTTTCGTCCTCCCTAGGCTTATTCTTGTCCAATTAGGGTTATTAACCAATCTTGTACATCCAATAAGTTCATTTGTGTCATTGGGTGAACATTTAGATCATTTTCGTCCTCCCTAGGCTTATTCTTGTCCAATTAGGGTTTCTAACCAATCTTGTGCATCCAATAGGTGTGTTTAGTCATTTGATGAACATTTAGGTCATTTTAGTCCTCCTTAGGCTTATTCTTGTCCAATTAGGGTTTTTAACCAATCTTGTGCATCCAATAAGTTCATTTGTGTCATTGGATTAACATTTAGGTCATTTTCGTCCTCCCTAGGCTTATTCTTGTCCAATTAGGGTTTTTAACCTATCTTGTGCATCCAATAAGTTCATTTGTGTCATTGGACGAACATTTAGGTCATTTTCGTCCTCCCTAGGCTTATTCTTGTCCAATTAGGGTTTTTAACTAATCTTGTGCATCCAATAAGTTCATTTGTGTCATTGGATGAACATTTAGGTCATTTTCGTCCTCCCTAGGCTTTTTCTTCTCCAATTAGGGTTTTTAACCAATCTTGTGCATCCAATAAGTTCGTTTGTGTCATTGGACGAACATTTAGGTCAATTTCGTCCTCCCTAGGCTTATTCTTGTCCAATTAGGGTTTTTAACCAATCTTGTGCATCCAATAAGTTCATTTGTGTCATTGGATGAACATTTAGGTCATTTTCGTCCTCCCTAGTCTTATTCTTGTCCAATTTAGGTTTTAAGCAATCTTGTGCATCCAATAAGTTCATTTGTGTCATTGGACGAACATTTAGGTCATTTTTGTCCTCCCTAGGCTGATTCTTGTCCAATTAGGGTTTTTAACCAATCTTGTGCATCCAATAGGTGTGTTTGTGTCATTGGATGAACATTTAGGTCATTTTCGTCCTCCCTAGGCTTATTCTTGTCCAATTAGGGTTTTTAACCAATCTTGTGCATGCAATAGGTGTGTTTGTGTCATTGGATGAACATTTAGGTCATTTTCGTCCTCCCTAGGCTTATTCTTGTCCAATTAGGGTTTTTAACCAATCTTGTGCATCCAATAAGTTCATTTGTGTCATTGGATGAACATTTAGGTCATTTTCGTCCTCCCTATGCTTATTGTTGTCCAATATGTTCATTTGTGTCATTGGATGAACATTTAGGTCATTTTCGTCCTCCTTATGCTTATTCTTGTCCAATTAGGGTTTATGCAATCTTGTGCATCCATTTAGTTCATTTGTGTCATTGGATGAACATTTAGGTCATTTTCTTCCTCCTTAGGCTTATTTTTGTCCAATTAGGGTTTTTAACCAATCTTGTGCATCCAATAGGTGTGTTTGTGTCATTGGATGAACATTTAGGTCATTTTCGTCCTCCCTAGGCTTATTCTTGTCCAATTAGGGTTTTTAACCAATCTTGTGCATCCAATAAGTTCATTTGTGTCATTGGATGAACATTTAGGTCATTTTCGTCCTCCCTAGGCTTATTCTTGTCCAATTATGGTTTTTAACCAATCTTCTGCATCCAATAAGTTCATTTGTGTCATTGGATGAACATTTAGGTCATTTTCATCCTCCCTAGGCTTATTCTTGTCCAATTAGGGTTTTTAGCCAATCTTGTGCATCCAATAAGTTCATTTGTGCCATTGGAGGAACATTTAGGTCATTTTCGTCCTCCCTAGTCTTATTCTTCTCCAATTAGGGTTTTTATGCAATCTTGTGCATCCAATATGTGTGTTTGTGTCATTTGATGAACATTTAGGTCATTTTCGTCCTCCCTTGGCTTATTCTTGTCCAATTAGGGTTTTTAACCAACCTTGTGCATCCAATAAGTTAATTTGTGTCATTAGTTGAACATTTAGGTCATTTTGGTCCTCCCTAGGCTTATTCTTGTCCAATTAGGGTTTTTAACCAACCTTGTGCATCCAATAAGTTCATTTGTGTCATTGGTTGAACATTTAGGTCATTTTCGTCCTCCCTAGGCTTATTCTTGTCCAATTAGGTTTTTTAACCAACCTTGTGCATCCAATAAGTTCATTTGTGTCATTGGTGGAACATTTAGGTCATTTACATCCTCCCTAGTCTTATTCTTGTCCAATTAGGGTTTTTATGCAATCTTGTGCATCCAATAGGCGTGTTTGTGTCATTGGAGGAACATTTAGGTCATTTTCGTCCTCCCTAGGCTTGTTCTTGTCCAATTAGGGTTTTTAACCAACCTTGTGCATCCAATAAGTTCATTTGTGTCATTGGTTGAACATTTAGGTCATTTTCGTCCTCCCTAGGCTTATTCTTGTCCAATTAGGGTTTTTAACCAACCTTGTGCATCCAATAAGTTCATTTGTGTCATTGGTGGAACATTTAGGTCATTTACGTCCCCCCTAGTCTTATTCTTGTCCAATTAGGGATTTTATGCAATCTTGTGCATCCAATAGGTGTGTTTGTGTCATTGGACGAACATTTAGGTCCTTTTCGTCCTCCCTAGGCTTATTCTTGTCCAATAAGGGTTTTTAACCAATTTTGTGCATCCAATAAGTTCATTTGTGTCATTGGATGAACATTTAGGTCATTTTCGTCCTCCCTAGGCTTATTCTTGTCCAATTAGGGTTTTTAACCAATCTTGTGCATCCAATATGTTCATTTGTGTCATTGGATGAACATTTAGGTCATTTTCGTCCTCCCTAGGCTTATTCTTGTCCAATTAGGGTTTTTAACCAATCTTGTGCATCCAATAAGTTCATTTGTGTCATTGGATGAACATTTAGGTCATTTTCGTCCTCCCTAGGCATATTCTTGTCCAATTAGGGGTTTTAACCAATCTTGTGCATCCAATAGGTGTGTTTGTGTCATTGGATGAACATTTAGGTCATTTTCATCCTCCCTATGCTTATTGTTGTCCATTATGTTCATTTGTGTCATTGGATGACCATTTAGGTCATTTTCGTCCTCCTTAGGCTTATTCTTGTCCAATTAGGGTTTTAAGCAATCTTGTGCATCCATTTAGTTCATTTGTGTCATTGGATGAACATTTAGGTCATTTTCTTCCTCCCTAGGCTTATTGTTGTCCAATTAGGGTTTTTAACCAATCTTGAGCATCCAATAGGTGTGTTTGTGTCATTGGATGAACATTTAGGTCATTTTCATCCTCCCTAGGCTTATTGTTGTCCAATTACGGTTTTTAACCAATCTTGTGCATTCAATACGTGTGTTTGTGTCATTGGATGAACATTTAGGTAATTTTCTTCCTCCCTAGGCTGATTCTTGTCCAATTAGGGTTTTTAACCAATCTTGTGCATCCAATAGGTGTGTTTGTGTCATTGGATGAACATTTAGGTCATTTTCGTCCTCCCTAGTCTTATTCTTGTCCAATTAGGGTTTTAAGCAATCTTGTGAATCCAATAAGTTCATTTGTGTCATTGGATGAATATTTAGGTCATTTTCATCCTCCCTAGGCTTATTCTTGTCCAATTAGGGTTTCTAAACAATCTTGTGCATCCAATAAGTTTATATGTGTCATTGGATGAACATTTAGGTCATTTTCGTCCTCCCTAGGCTTGTTCTTGTCCAATTAGGGTTTTTAACCAATCTTGTGCATCCAATATGTTCATTTGTGTCATTGGATGAACATTTAGGTCCTTTTCGTCCTCCCTAGTCTTATTCTTGTCCAATTAGGGTTTTAAGCAATCTTGTGCATCCAATAAGTTCGTTTGTGTCATTGGATGAACATTTAGGTCATTTTCGTCCACCGTAGGCTTATTCTTGTCCAATTAGAGTTTTTAACCAATCTTGTGCATCCAATAAGTTCATTTGTGTCATTGGATGAACATTTAGGTCATTTTCGTCCTCCCTAGGCGTATTCTTGTCCAATTAGGGTTTTTAACCAATCTTGTGCATCCAATAAGTTCATTTGTGTCATTGGATGAACATTTAGGTCATTTTCGTCCTCCCTATGCTTATTGTTGTCCAATATGTTCATTTGTGTCATTGGATGAACATTTAGGTCATTTTCGTCCTCCTTAGGCTTATTCTTGTCCAATTAGGGTTTATGCAATCTTGTGCATCCATTTAGTTCATTTGTGTCATTGGATGAACATTTAGGTCATTTTCTTCCTCCCTAGGCTTATTCTTGTCCAATTAGGGTTTTTAACCAATCTTGTGCATCCAATTGGTGTGTTTGTGTCATTGGATGAACATTTAGGTCATTTTCATCCTCCCTAGGCTTATTGTTGTCCAATTACGGTTTTTAACCAATCTTGTGCATTCAATACGTGTGTTTGTGTCATTGGATGAACATTTAGGTAATTTTCGTCCTCCCTAGGCTGATTCTTGTCCAATTAGGGTTTTTAACCAATCTTGTGCATCCAATAGGTGTGTTTGTGTCATTGGATGAACATTTAGGTCATTTTCGTCCTCCCTAGTCTTATTCTTGTCCAATTAGGGTTTTAAGCAATCTTGTGAATCCAATAAGTTCATTTGTGTCATTGAATGAATATTTAAGTCATTTTCATCCTCCCTAGGCTTATTCTTGTCCAATTAGGGTTTCTAACCAATCTTGTGCATCCAATAAGTTTATATGTGTCATTGGATGAACATTTAGGTCATTTTCGTCCTCCCTAGGCTTATTCTTGTCCAATTAGGGTTTTTAACCAATCTTGTGCATCCAATATGTTCATTTGTGTCATTGGATGAACATTTAGGTCATTTTCGTCCTCCCTAGGCGTATTCTTGTCCAATTAGGGTTTTTAACCAATCTTGTGCATCCAATAAGTTCATTTGTGTCATTGGATGAACATTTAGGTCATTTTCGTCCTCCCTATGCTTATTGTTGTCCAATATGTTCATTTGTGTCATTGGATGAACATTTAAGTCATTTTCATCCTCCCTAGGCTTATTCTTGTCGAATTAGGGTTTCTAACCAATCTTGTGCATCCAATAAGTTTATATGTGTCATTGGATGAACATTTAGGTCATTTTCGTCCTCCCTAGGCTTATTCTTGTCCAATTAGGGTTTTTAACCAATCTTGTGCATCCAATATGTTCATTTGTGTCATTGGATGAACATTTAGGTCATTTTCGTCCTCCCTAGTCTTATTCTTGTCCAATTAGGCTTTTAAGCAATCTTGTGCATCCAATAAGTTCATTTGTCTCATTGAATGAACATTTAGGTCATTTTCTTCCTCCATAGGCTTATTCTTGTCCAATTAAGGTTTCTAAACAATCTTGTGCATCCAATAGGTGTGTTTGTGTCATTGGATGAAAATTTAGGTCATTTTCGTCGTCCCTAGGCTTATTCTTGTCCAATTAGGGTTTTTAACCAATCTTGTGCATCCAATAGGTGTGTTTGTGTCATTGGATGAACATTTAGGTCATTTTCGTCCACCCTGGGCTTATTCTTGTTCAATTAGGGTTTTTAACCCATCTTGTGCATCCAATAAGTTCATTTGTGTCATTGGATGAACATTTAGGTCATTTTCGTCCTCCCTAGTCTTATTCTTGTCCAATTAGGGTTTTTAACCAATCTTGTGCATCCAATAAGTTCATTTGTGTCATTGGATGAACATTTAGGTCATTTTCGTCCTCCCTAGGCGTATTCTTGTCCAATTAGGGTTTTTAACCAATCTTGTGCATCCAATAAGTTCATTTGTGTCATTGGATGAACATTTAGGTCATTTTCGTCCTCCCTATGCTTATTGTTGTCCAATATGTTCATTTGTGTCATTGGATGAACATTTAGTTCATTTTCGTCCTCCTTAGGCTTATTCTTGTCCAATTAGGGTTTATGCAATCTTGTGCATCCATTTAGTTCATTTGTGTCATTGGATGAACATTTAGGTCATTTTCTTCCTCCCTAGGCTTATTCTTGTCCAATTTGGGTTTTTAACCAATCTTGTGCATCCAATAGGTGTGTTTGTGTCATTGGATGAACATTTAGGTCATTTTCATCCTCCCTAGGCTTATTGTTGTCAAATTACGGTTTTTAACCAATCTTGTGCATTCAATACGTGTGTTTGTGTAATTGGATGAACATTTAGGTAATTTTCGTCCTCCCTAGGCTGATTCTTGTCCAATTAGGGTTTTTAACCAATCTTGTGCATCCAATAGGTGTGTTTGTGTCATTGGATTAACATTTAGGTCATTTTCGTCCTCCCTAGTCTTATTCTTGTCCAATTAGGGTTTTAAGCAATCTTGTGAATCCAATAAGTTCATTTGTGTCATTGGATGAATATTTAAGTCATTTTCATCCTCCCTAGGCTTATTCTTGTCGAATTAGGGTTTCTAACCAATCTTGTGCATCCAATAAGTTTATATGTGTCATTGGATGAACATTTAGGTCATTTTCGTCCTCCCTAGGCTTATTCTTGTCCAATTAGGGTTTTTAACCAATCTTGTGCATCCAATAAGTTCATTTGTGTCATTGGATGAACATTTATGTCATTTTCGTCCTCCCTAGGCGTATTCTTGTCCAATTAGGGTTTTTAACCAATCTTGTGCATCCAATAAGTTCATTTGTGTCATTGGATGAACATTTAGGTCATTTTCGTCCTCCCTATGCTTATTGTTGTCCAATATGTTCATTTGTGTCATTGGATGAACATTTAGGTCATTTTCGTCCTCCTTAGGCTTATTCTTGTCCAATTAGGGTTTATGCAATCTTGTGCATCCATTTAGTTCATTTCTGTCATTGGATGAACATTTAGGTCATTTTCATCCTCCCTAGGCTTATTCTTGTCCAATTAGGGTTTTTAACCAATCTTGTGCATCCAATAGGTGTGTTTGTGTCATTGGTTGAACATTTAGGTCATTTTCGTCCTCCCTAGGCTTATTCTTGTCCAATTAGGGTTTTTAACCAATCTTGTGCATCCAATAAGTTCATTTGTGTCATTGGATGAACATTTAGGTCATTTTCGTTCTCCCTAGGCTTATTCTTGTCCAATTAGGGTTTTTAACAAATCTTGTGCATCCAATAAGTTCATTTGTGTCATTGGATGAACATTTAGGTCATTTTCGTCCTCCCTAGGCTTATTCTTGTACAATTAAGGTTTTTAACCAATCTTGTGCATCCAATAAGTTCATTTGTGTCATTGGATGAACATTTAGGTCATTTTCGTCCTCCCTAGGCTTATTCTTGTCCAATTAGGGTTTTTAACCAATCTTGTGCATCCAATAAGTTCATTTGTGTCCTTGGATGTACATTTAGGTCATTTTCGTCCTCCCTAGGCTTATTCTTGTCCAATTAGGGTTTCTAACCAATCTTGTGCATCCAATAAGTTCATTTGTGTCATTGGATGAACATTTAGGTCATTTTCGTCCTCCCTAGGCTTATTCTTGTCCAATTAGGATTTTTAACCAATCCTGTGCATCCAATAAGTTCATTTGTGTCATTGGATGAACATTTAGGTCATTTTCGTCCTCCCTAGGCTTATTCTTGTCCAATTAGGGTTTTTAACCAATCTTGTGCATCCAATAAGTTCATTTGTGTCATTGGATGAACATTTAGGTCATTTTCGTCCTCCCTATGCTTTTTCTTGTCCAATTAGGGTTTTTAACCAATCTTGTGCATCCAATAGGTGTGTTTGTGTCATTGGATGAACATTTAGGTCATTTTCGTCCTCCCTAGGCTTATTCTTGTCCAATTAGGGTTTTTAACCAATCTTGTGCATCCAATAAGTTCGATTGTGTCATTGGATGAACATTTAGGTCATTTTCGTCCTTCCTAGGCTTATTCTTGTCCAATTAGGGTTTTTAACCAATCTTGTGCATCCAATAGGTGTGTTTGTGTCATTGGATGAACATTTAGGTCATTTTCGTCCTCCCTAGGCTTATTCTTGTCCAATTAGGGTTTCTAACCAATCTTGTGCATCCAATAAGTTCATTTGTGTCATTGGATGAACATTTAGGTCATTTTCGTCCTCCCTAGGCTTATACTTGTCCAATTAGGGTTTTTAACCAATCTTGTGCATCCAATAGGTGTGTTTGTGTCAATGGATGAACATTTAGGTCATTTTTGTCCTCCCTAGGCTTATTCTTGTCAAATTAGGGTTTCTAACCAATCTTTTGCACCCAATAGGTGTATTTGTGTCATTGGATGAACATTTAGGTCATTTTCGTCCTCCCAAGGCTTATTGTTGTCCAATTAGGGTTTTTAACCAATCTTGTGCATCCAATAAGTTCATTTGTGTCATTGGATGAACATTTAGGTCATTTTCGTCCTCCCTAGGCTTATTCTTGTCCAATTAGGGTTTTTCACCAATCTTGTGCATCCAATAGGTGTATTTGTGTCAATGGATGAACATTTAGGTAATTTTCGTCCTCCCTAGGCTTATTCTTGTCCAATTAGGGTTTTTAACCAATCTTGTGCATCCAATAGGTGTGTTTGTGTCATTGGATGAACATTTAGGTCATTTTCGTCCTCCCTAGGCTTATTCTTGTCCAATTAGGGTTTTGAACCAATCTTGTGCATCCAATAGGTGTGTTTGTGTCATTGGATGAACATTTAGGTCATTTTCGTCCACCCTGGGCTTATTCTTGTTCAATTAGGGTTTTTAACCAATCTTGTGCATCCAATAAGTTCATTTGTGTCATTGGATGAACATTTAGGTCATTTTCGTCCTCCCTAGTCTTATTCTTGTCCAATTAGGGTTTTAAGCAATCTTTTGCATCCGATATGTTCATTTGTGTCATTGGATGAATATTTAGGTCATTTTCATCCTTCCTAGGCTTATTCTTGTCCAATTAGGGTTTTTAACCAATGTTGTGCATCCAATAAGTTCATTTGTGTCATTGGATGAACATTTAGGTCATTTTCGTCCTCCCTAGTCTTATTCTTGTCCAATTAGGGTTTTAAGCAATCTTTTGCATCCGATATGTTCATTTGTGTCATTGGATGAATATTTAGGTCATTTTCATCCTTCTTAGGCTTATTCTTGTCGAATTAGGGTTTCTAACCAATCTTGTGCATCCAATAAGTTTATATGTGTCATTGGATGAACATTTAGGTCATTTTCGGCCTCCCTAGGCTTATTCTTGTCCAATTAGGGTTTTTAACCAATCTTGTGCATCCAATATGTTCATTTGTGTCATTGGATGAACATTTAGGTCATTTGCGTCCTCCCTAGGCGTATTCTTGTCCAATTAGGGTTTTTAACCAATCTTGTGCATCCAATAAGTTCATTTGTGTCATTGGATGAACATTTAGGTCATTTTCGTCCTCCCTATGCTTATTGTTGTCCAATATGTTCATTTGTGTCATTGGATGAACATTAAGGTCATTTTCGTCCTCCTTAGGCTTATTCTTGTCCAATTAGGGTTTATGCAATCTTGTGCATCCATTTAGTTCATTTGTGTCATTGGATGAACATTTAGGTCATTTTCTTCCTCCCTAGGCTTATTCTTGTCCAATTAGGGTTTTTAACCAATCTTGTGCATCCAATAGGTGTGTTTGTGTCATTGGATGAACATTTAGGTCATTTTCATCCTCCCTAGGCTTATTGTTGTCCAATTACGGTTTTTAACCAATCTTGTGCATTCAATACGTGTGTTTGTGTAATTGGATGAACATTTAGGTAATTTTCGTCCTTCCTAGGCTGATTCTTGTCCAATTAGGGTTTTTAACCAATCTTGTGCATCCAATAGGTGTGTTTGTGTCATTGGATGAACATTTAGGTCATTTTCGTCCTCCCTAGTCTTATTCTTGTCCAATTAGGGTTTTAAGCAATCTTGTGAATCCAATAAGTTCATTTGTGTCATTGGATGAATATTTAAATCATTTTCATCTGCCCTAGGCTTATTCTTGTCGAATTAGGGTTTCTAACCAATCTTGTGCATCCAATAAGTTTATATGTGTCATTGGATGAACATTTAGGTCATTTTCGTCCTCCCTAGGCTTATTCTTGTCCAATTAGGGTTTTTAACCAATCTTGTGCATCCAATA
>JBBPBR010000520.1:363468-434052 GCA_037974775.1 Cicer pinnatifidum | reverse complement strand
GTTCATTTGTGTCATTGGATGAACATTTAGGTCATTTTCGTCCTCCCTAGTCTTATTCTTGTCCAATTAGGGTTTTAAGCAATCTTGTGCATCCAATAAGTTCATTTGTCTCATTGAATGAACATTTAGGTCATTTTCGTCCTCCATAGGCTTATTCTTGTCCAATTAAGGTTTCTAAACAATCTTGTGCATCCAATAGGTGTGTTTGTGTCATTGGATGAACATTTAGGTCATTTTCGTCGTCCCTAGGCTTATTCTTGTCCAATTATGGTTTTTAACCAATCTTGTGCATCCAATAGGTGTGTTTGTGTCATTGGATGAACATTTAGGTCATTTTCGTCCACCCTGGGCTTATTCTTGTTCAATTAGGGTTTTTAACCAATCTTATGCATCCAATAAGTTCATTTGTGTCATTGGATGAACATTTAGGTCATTTTCGTCCTCCCTAGTCTTATTCTTGTCCAATTAGGGTTTTTAACCAATCTTGTGCATCCAATAAGTTCATTTGTGTCATTGGATGAACATTTAGGTCATTTTCGTCCTCCCTAGGCGTATTCTTGTCCAATTAGGGTTTTTAACCAATCTTGTGCATCCAATAAGTTCATTTGTGTCATTAGATGAACATTTAGGTCATTTTCGTCCTCCCTATGCTTATTGTTGTCCAATATGTTCATTTGTGTCATTGGATGAACATTAAGGTCATTTTCGTCCTCCTTAGGCTTATTCTTGTCCAATTAGGGTTTATGCAATCTTGTGCATCCATTTAGTTCATTTGTGTCATTGGATGAACATTTAGGTCATTTTCATCCTCCCTAGGCTTATTCTTGTCCAATTAGGGTTTTTAACCAATCTTGTGCATCCAATAGGTGTGTTTGTGTCATTGGATGAACATTTAGGTCATTTTCGTCCACCCTGGGCTTATTTTTGTTCAATTAGGGTTTTTAACCAATCTTGTGCATCCAATAAGTTCATTTGTGTCATTGGATGAACATTTAGGTCATTTTCGTCCTCTATAGTCTTATTCTTGTCCAGTTAGAATTTTAAGCAATCTTTTGCATCCGATATGTTCATTTGTGTCATTGGATGAATATTTAGGTCATTTTCATCCTTCCTAGGCTTATTCTTGTCCAATTAGGGTTTTTAACCAATCTTGTGCATCCAATAAGTTCATTTGTGTCATTGGATGAACATTTAGGTCATTTTCGTCCTCCCTAGTCTTATTCTTGTCCAATTAGGGTTTTAAGCAATCTTGTGCATCCAATAAGTTCATTTGTGTCATTGGATGAACATTTAGGTCATTTTCGTCCACTGTAGGCTTATTCTTGTCCAATTAGGGTTTTTAACCAATCTTGTGCATCCAATAAGTTCATTTGTGTCATTGGATTAACATTTAGGTCATTTCCGTCCTCCCTAGGCTTATTCTTGTCCAATTAGGGTTTCTAACCAATCTTGTGCATCCAATAAGTTCATTTGTGTCATTGGATGAACATTTAGGTCATTTTCGTCCTCCCTAGGCTTATTCTTGTCCAATTAGGGGTTTTAACCAATCATGTGCATCCAATAGGTGTGTTTGTGTCATTAGATGAACATTTAGGTCATTTTCATCCTCCCTATGCTTATTGTTGTCCAATTAGGGTTTCTAACCAATCCTGTGCATCCAATAAGTTCATTTGTGTCATTGGATGAACATTTAGGTCATTTTCGTCCTCCCTATGCTTATTGTTGTCATTTTCATCCTCCCTATGCTTATTGTTGTCCAATTAGGGTTTTTAACCAATCTTGTGCATCCAATAAGTTCATTTGTGTCATTGGATGAACATTTAGGTCATTTTCGTCCTCCCTAGGCTTATTCTTGTCCAATTAGGGGTTTTAACCAATCATGTGCATCCAATAGGTGTGTTTGTGTCGTTGGATGAACATTTAGGTCATTTTCGTCCTCCCTAGGCATATTCTTGTCCAATTAGGGTTTTTAACCAATCTTGTGCATCCAATAAGATCATTTGTGTCATTGGATGAACATTTAGGTCATTTTCGTCCTCCCTATGCTTATTGTTGTCCAATATGTTCATTTGTGTCATTGGATGAACATTTAGGTCATTTTCGTCCTTCTTAGGCTTATTCTTGTCCAATTAGGGTTTATGCAATCTTGTGCATCCATTTAGTTCATTTGTGTCATTGGATGAACATTTAGGTCATTTTCATCCTCCCTAGGCTTATTCTTGTCCAATTAGGGTTTTTAACCAATCTTGTGCATCCAATAGGTGTGTTTGTGTCATTGGATGAACATTTAGGTCATTTTCGTCCTCCCTAGGCTTATTCTTGTCCAATTAGGGTTTTGAACCAATCTTGTGCATCCAATAGGTGTGTTTGTGTCATTGGATGAACATTTAGGTCATTTTCGTCCACCCTGGGCTTATTTTTGTTCAATTAGGGTTTTTAACCAATCTTGTGCATCCAATAAGTTCATTTGTGTCATTGGATGAACATTTAGGTCATTTTCGTCCTCTCTAGTCTTATTCTTGTCCAATTAGGGTTTTAAGCAATCTTTTGCATCCGATATGTTCATTTGTGTCATTGGATGAATATTTAGGTCATTTTCATCCTTCCTAGGCTTATTCTTGTCCAATTAGGGTTTTTAACCAATCTTGTGCATCCAATAAGTTCATTTGTGTCATTGGTTGAACATTTAGGTCATTTTCGTCCTCCATAGGCTTATTCTTGTCCAATTAGGGTTTCTAAACAATCTTGTGCTTCCAATAGGTGTGTCTGTGTCATTGGATGAACATTTAGGTCATTTTCGTCCTACCTAGGCTTATTCTTGTCCAATTAGGGTTTTTAACCAATCTTGTGCATGCAATAGGTGTGTTTGTGTCATTGGATGAACATTTAGGTCATTTTCGTCCTCCCTAGGCTTATTCTTGTCCAATTAGGGTTTTTAACCAATCTTGTGCATCCAATAAGTTCAATTGTGTCATTGGATGAACATTTAGGTCATTTTCGTCCTCCCTAGTCTTATTCTTGTCCAATTTAGGTTTTAAGCAATCTTGTGCATCCAATAAGTTCATTTGTGTCATTGGAGGAACATTTAGGTCATTTTCGTCCTCCCTAGGCTGATTCTTTTCCAATTAGGGTTTTTAACCAATCTTGTGCATCCAATAGGTGTGTTTGTGTCATTGGATGAACATTTTGGTCATTTTCGTCCTCCCTAGTCTTATTCTTGTCCAATTAGGGTTTTAAGCAATCTTGTGAATCCAATAAGTTCATTTGTGTCATTGGATGAATATTTAGGTCATTTTCATCCTCCCTAGGCTTATTCTTGACCAATTAGGGTTTCTAACCAATCTTGTGCATCCAATAAGTTTATATGTGTCATTGGATGAACATTTAGGTCATTTTCGTCCTCCCTAGGCTTATTCTTGTCTAATTAGGGTTTTTAACCAATCTTGTGCATCCAATATGTTCATTTGTGTCATTGGATGAACATTTAGGTCATTTTCGTCCTCCCTAGTCTTATTCTTGTCCAATTAGGGTTTTAAGCAATCTTGTGAATCCTATAAGTTCGTTTGTGTCATTGGATGAACATTTAGGTCATTTTCGTCCACCGTAGGATTATTCTTGTCCAATTAGGGTTTTTAACCTATCTTGTGCGTCCAATAAGTTCATTTGTGTCATTGGATGAACATTTAGGTCATTTTCGTCCTCCCTAGTCTTATTCTTGTCCAATTAGGGTTTTTAACCAATCTTGTGCATCCAATAGATTCATTAGTGTCATTGGATGAACATTTAGGTCATTTTCGTCCTCCCTAGGCGTATTCTTTTCCAATTAGGGTTTTTAACCAATCTTGTGCATCCAATAAGTTCATTTGTGTCATTGGATGAACATTTAGGTCATTTTCTTCCTCCCTATGCTTATTGTTGTCCAATATGTTCATTTGTGTCATTGGATGAACATTTAGGTCATTTTCGTCCTCCTTAGGCTTATTCTTGTCCAATTAGGGTTGATGCAATCTTGTGCATCCATTTAGTTCATTTGTGTCATTGGATGAACATTTAGGTCATTTTCTTCCTCCCTAGGCTTATTCTTGTCCAATTAGGGTTTTTAACCAATCTTGTGCATCCAATAGGTGTGTTTGTGTCATTGGATGAACATTTAGGTCATTTTCATCCTCCCTAGGCTTATTGTTGTCCAATTACGGTTTTTAACCAATCTTGTGCATTCAATACGTGTGTTTGTGTCATTGGATGAACATTTAGGTAATTTTCGTCCTCCCTAGGCTGATTCTTGTCCAATTAGGGTTTTTAACCAATCTTGTGCATCCAATAGGTGTGTTTGTGTCATTGGATGAACATTTAGGTCATTTTCGTCCTCCCTAGTCTTATTCTTGTCCAATTAGGGTTTTAAGCAATCTTGTGAATCCAATAAGTTCATTTGTGTCATTGGATGAACATTTAGGTCATTTTCGTCCTCCCTATGCTTATTGTTGTCCAATATGTTCATTTGTGTCATTGGATGAACATTTAGGTCATTTTCGTCCTCCTTAGGCTTATTCTTGTCCAATTAGGGTTTATGCAATCTTGTGCATCCATTTAGTTCATTTGTGTCATTGGATGAACATTTAGGTCATTTTCATCCTCCCTAGGCTTATTCTTGTCCAATTAGGGTTTTTAACCAATCTTGTGCATCCAGTAGGTGTGTTTGTGTCATTGGATGAACATTTAGGTCATTTTCGTCCTCCCTAGGCTTATTCTTGTCCAATTAGGGTTTTTAAACCAATCTTGTGCATCCAATATGTTCATTTGTGTCATTGGATGAACATTTAGGTCATTATCGTCCTCCCTAGTCTTATTCTTGTCCAATTAGGGTTTTAAGCAATCTTGTGCATCCAATAAGTTCATTTGTGTCATTGGATGAACATTTAGGTAATTTTCGTCCTCCCTAGGCTGATTCTTGTCCAATTAGGGTTTTTAACCAATCTTGTGCATCCAATAGGTGTGTTTGTGTCATTGGATGAACATTTAGGTAATTTTCGTCCTCCCTAGTCTTATTCTTGTCCAATTAGGGTTTTAAGCAATCTTGTGAATCCAATAAGTTCATTTGTGTCATTGGATGAATATTTAAGTCATTTTCATCCTCCCTAGGCTTATTCTTGTCGAATTAGGGTTTCTAACCAATCTTGTGCATCCAATAAGTTTATATGTGTCATTGGATGAACATTTAGGTCATTTTCGTCCTCCCTAGGCTTATTCTTGTCCAATTAGGGTTTTTAACCAATCTTGTGCATCCAATAAGTTCATTTGTGTCATTGGATGAACATTTATGTCATTTTCGTCCTCCCTAGGCGTATTCTTGTCCAATTAGGGTTTTTAACCAATCTTGTGCATCCAATAAGTTCATTTGTGTCATTGGATGAACATTTAGGTCATTTTCGTCCTCCCTATGCTTATTGTTGTCCAATATGTTCATTTGTGTCATTGGATGAACATTTAGGTCATTTTCGTCCTCCTTAGGCTTATTCTTGTCCAATTAGGGTTTATGCAATCTTGTGCATCCATTTAGTTCATTTCTGTCATTGGATGAACATTTAGATCATTTTCATCCTCCCTAGGCTTATTCTTGTCCAATTAGGGTTTTTAACCAATCTTGTGCATCCAATAGGTGTGTTTGTGTCATTGGTTGAACATTTAGGTCATTTTCGTCCTCCCTAGGCTTATTCTTGTCCAATTAGGGTTTTTAACCAATCTTGTGCATCCAATATGTTCATTTGTGTCATTGGATGAACAGTTAGGTCATTTTCGTCCTCCCTAGTCATATTCTTGTCCAATTAGGGTTTTAAGCAATCTTGTGCATCCAATAAGTTCATTTGTGTCATTGGATGAACATTTAGGTCATTTTCGTCCTCCCTAGTCTTATTCTTGTCCAATTAGGGTTTTTAACCAATCTTGTGCATCCAATAAGTTCATTTGTGTCATTGGATGAACATTTAGGTCATTTTCGTCCTCCCTAGGCGTATTCTTGTCCAATTAGGGTTTTTAACCAATCTTGTGCATCCAATAAGTTCATTTGTGTCATTGGATGAACATTTAGGTCATTTTCGTCCTCCCTATGCTTATTGTTTTCCAATATGTTCATTTGTGTCATTGGATGAACATTTAGGTCATTTTCGTCCTCCTTAGGCTTATTCTTGTCCAATTAGGGTTTATGCAATCTTGTGCATCCATTTAGTTCATTTGTGTCATTGGATGAACATTTAGGTCATTTTCATCCTCCCTAGGCTTATTCTTGTCCAATTAGGGTTTTTAACCAATCTTGTGCATCCAATAGGTGTGTTTGTGTCATTGGATGAACATTTAGGTCATTTTCGTCCTCCCTAGGTTTAGTTTTTTGCAATTGGGGTTTTTAACCAATCTTGTGCATCCAATAGGTGTGTTTGTGTCATTAGATGAACATTTAGGTCATTTTCATCCTCCCTAGGCTTATTCTTGTCCAATTAGGGTTTTTAACCAATCTTGTGCATCCAATAGGTGTGTTTGTGTCATTGGATGAACATTTAGGTCATTTTCGTCCTCCCTAGTCTTATTCTTGTCCAATTAGGGTTTTAAGCTATCTTGTGCATCCAATAAGTTCATTTGTGTCATTGGATTAAGAATTAAGTAATTTTTGTCCTCCCTAGGCTTATTCTTGTCGAATTAGGGTTTTTAACCAGTCTTGTGCATCCAATAAGTTCATTTGTGTCATTGGATGAACATTTAGGTCATTTTCGTCCTCCCAAGGCTTATTCTTGTCCAATTAGTGTTTTTAACCAATCTTGTGCATCCAATAAGTTAATTTGTGTCATTGGATGAACATTTAGGTCATTTTCGTCCTCCCTAGGCTTATTCTTGTCCAATTAGGGTTTTTAAGCAATCTTGTGCATCAAATAAGTTCATTTGTGTCATTGGATGAACATTTAGGTCATTTTCGTCCACCCTAGGCTTATTCTTGTCCAATTAGGGTTTTTAATAAATCTTGTGCATCCAATAAGTTCATTTGTGTCATTGGATGAACATTTAGGTCATTTTCGTCCTCCCTAGGCTTATTCTTGTCCAATTAGGGTTTTTAAGCAATCTTGTGCATCCAATAAGTTCATTTGTGTCATTGGATGAACATTTAGGTCATTTTTGTCCTTCCTAGGCTTATTCTTGTCCAATTATGGTTTTTAACCAATCTTGTGCATCCAATAATTTCATTTGTGTCATTGGATGAACATTTAGGTCATTTTCGTCCTCCCTAGGCTTATTCTTGTCCAATTAGGGTTTTTAACCAATCTTGTGCATCCAATAGGTGTGTTTGTGTCATTGGATGAACATTTAGGTCATTTTCGTCCTCCCTAGGCTTATTCTTGTCCAATTAGGGTTTTTAAGCAATCTTGTGCATCCAATAAGTTCATTTGTGTCATTGGATAAACATTTAGGTCATTTTAATACACCCTAGGCTTATTCTTGTCCAATTAGGGTTTTTAACCAATCTTGTGCATCCAATAAGTTCATTTGTGTCATTGGATAAACATTTAGGTCATTTTCGTCCTCCCAAGGCTTATTCTTGTCCAATTAGGGTTTTTAACCAATCTTGTGCATCCAATAAGTTCATTTGTGTCATTGGATGAACATTTAGGTCATTTTCGTCCTCCCAAGACTTATTCTTGTCCAATTAGGGTTTTTAAGTAATCTTGTGCATCCAATAAGTTAATTTGTGTCATTGGATGAACATTTAGTTCATTTTCGTCCTCCCTAGGCTTATTCTTGTTCAATTAGGGTTTTTAACCAATCTTGTGCATCCAATAGGTGTGTTTGTGTCATTGGATGAACATTTAGGTCATTTTCGTCCTCCCTAGGCTTATTCTTGTCCAATTAGGGTTTTTAACCAATCTTGTGCATCCAATAGGTGTGTTTGTGTCATTGGATGAACATTTAGGTCATTTTCGTCCTCCCTAGTCTTATTCTTGTCCAATTAGGGTTTTAAGCAATCTTGTGCAACCAATAAGTTCAGTTGTGTCATTGGATGAACATTTAGGTCATTTTCGTCCTCCCTAGGCTTATTCTTTTCCAATTAGGGTTTTTAAGCAATCTTGTGCATCCAATAAGTTCATTTGTGTCATTGGAGGAACATTTAGGTCATTTTCGTCCTCCCTAGGCTTATTCTTGTCCAATTAGGGTTTTTAACCAATCTTGTGCATCCAATAGGTGTGTTTGTGTCATTGGATGAACATTTAGGTCATTTTCGTCCTCCCTAGGCTTATTCTTGTCCAATTAGGGTTTTGAACCAATCTTGTGCATCCAATAGGTGTGTTTGTGTCATTGGATGAACATTTAGGTCATTTTCGTCCACCCTGGGCTTATTCTTGTTCAATTAGGGTTTTTAACCAATCTTGTGCATCCAATAAGTTCATTTGTGTCATTGGATGAACATTTAGGTCATTTTCGTCCTCCCTAGTCTTATTCTTGTCCAATTAGGGTTTTAAGCAATCTTTTGCATCCGATATGTTCATTTGTGTCATTGGATGAATATTTAGGTCATTTTCATCCTTCCTAGGCTTATTCTTGTCCAATTAGGGTTTTTAACCAATGTTGTGCATCCAATAAGTTCATTTGTGTCATTGGATGAACATTTAGGTCATTTTCGTCCTCCCTAGTCTTATTCTTGTCCAATTAGGGTTTTAAGCAATCTAGTGCATCCAATAAGTTCATTTGTGTCATTGGATGAACATTTAGGTCATTTTCGTCCACCGTAGGCTTATTCTTGTCCAATTAGGGTTTTTAACCAATCTTGTGCATCCAATAAGTTCATTTGTGTCATTGGATTAACATTTAGGTCATTTTCGTCCTCCCTAGGCTTATTCATGTCCAATTAGGGTTTTTAACCAATCTTGTGCATCCAATAGGTGTGTTTGTGTCATTGGATGATCAATTAGGTCATTTTCATCCTCCCTAGGATTATTCTTGCCCAATTAGGGTTTTTAACCAATCTTGTGCATCCAATAAGTTGAGTTGTGTCATTGGATTAACATTTAGGTCATTTTCGTCCTCCCTAGGCTTATTCTTGTCCAATTAGGGTTTTTAACCAATCTTGTGCATCCAATAGGTCTGTTTGTGTCATTGGATGATCAATTAGGTCATTTTCGTCCTCCCTAGGCATATTCTTGTCCAATTAGGGTTTTTAACGAATCTTGTGCATCCAATAGGTGTGTTTGTGTCATTGGATGATCAATTAGGTCAATTTCGTCCTCCCTAGGCATATTCTTGTCCAATTAGGGTTTTTAACCAATCTTGTGCATCCAATAGGTGTGTTTGTGTCATTGGATGATCAATTAGGTCATTTTCGTCCTCCCTAGGCTTATTCTTGTCCAATTAGGGTTTTTAGTCAATCTTGTGCATCCAATAAGTTCATTTGTGTCATTGGATTAACATTTAGGTCATTTTCGTCCTCCCTAGGCATATTCTTGTCCAATTAGGGTTTTTAACCAATCTTGTGCTTCCAATAGGTGTGTTTGTGTCATTGGATGATCAATTAGGTCATTTTCGTCCTCCCTAGGCTTATTCTTGTCCAATTAGGGTTTTTAACCAATCTTGGGCATCCAATAACTTTGTTTGTGTCATTGAATTAATATTTAGGTCATTTTCGTCCTCCCTAGGCATATTCTTGTCCAATTAGGGTTTTTAACCAATCTTGTGCATCCAATAGGTGTGTTTGTGTCATTGGATGATCAATTAGGTCATTTTCGTCCTCCCTAGGCTTATTCTTGTCCAATTAGGGTTTTTAACTAATCTTGTGCATCCAATAAGTTCATTTATGTTATTGGATGATCAATTAGGTCATTTTCGTCCTCCCTAGGCATATTCTTGTCCAATTAGGGTTTTTAACCAATCTTGTGCATCCAATAGGTGTGTTTGTGTCATTGGATGATCAATTAGGTCATTTTCGTCCTCCCTAGGCTTATTCTTGTCCAATTAGGGTTTTTAACCGATCTTGTGCATCCAATACGTTCATTTGTGTCATTGGATTAACATTTAGGTCATTTTCGTCCTCCTTAGGCATATTCTTGTCCAATTTGAGTTTTAGACCAATCTTGTGCATCCAATAGGTGTGTTTGTGTCATTAGATGATCAATTAGGTTATTTTCGTCCTCCCTTGGCTTATTCTTGTCCAATTAGGGTTTTTAACTAATCTTGTGCATCCAATAAGTTCATTTGTGTCATTCGATGATCAATTAGGTCATTTTCGTCCTCCCTAGGCATATTCTTGTCCAATTAGGGTTTTTAACCAATCTTGTGCATCCAATAGGTGTGTTTGTGTCATTGGATGATCAATTAGGTCATTTTCGTCCTCCCTAGGCTTATTCTTGTCCAATTAGGGTTTTTAACCGATCTTGTGCATCCAATAGGTGTGTTTGTGTCATTGGATGATCAATTAGGTCATTTTCGTCCCCCCTAGGCTTATTCTTGTCCAATTAGGGTTTTTAACCAATCTTGTGCATCCAATAAGTTGAGTTGTGTCATTGGATTAACATTTAGGTCATTTTCGTCCTCCCTAGGCTTATTCTTGTCCAATTAGGGTTTTTAACCAATCTTGTGCATCCAATAGCTGTGTTTGTGTCATTGGATGATCAATTAGGTCATTTTCGTCCTCCATAGGCTTATTCTTGTCCAAGTAGGGTTTTTAACCAATCTTGTGCATCCAATAAGTTGAGTTGTGTCATTGGATTAACATTTAGGTCATTTTCGTCCTCCCTAGGCTTATTCTTGTCCAATTAGGGTTTTTAACCAATCTTGTGCATCCAATAGGAGTGTTTGTGTCATTGGATGATCAATTAGGTCATTTTCGTCCTCCATAGGCTTATTCTTGTCCAATTAGGGTTTTTAACCAATCTTGTGCATCCAATAAGTTGAGTTGTGTCATTGGATTAACATTTAGGTCATTTTCGTACTCCCTAGGCTTATTCTTGTCCAATTAGGGTTTTTAACCAATCTTGTGCATCCAATAAGTTCATTTGTGTCATTGGATTAACATTTAGGTCATTTTCGTCCTACCTAGGCATATTCTTGTCCAATTAGAGTTTTAGACCAATCTTGTGCATCCAATAGGTGTGTTTGTGTCATTGGATGATCAATTAGGTCATTTTCGTCCTCCCTAGGCTTATTCTTGTCCAATTAGGATTTTTTTTAACCAATCTTGGGCATCCGATAAGTTTGTTTGTGTCATTAAATTAATATTTAGGTCATTTTCGTCCTCCCTAGGCATATTCTTGTCCAATTAGGGTTTTTAACCAATCTTGTGCATCCAATAGGTGTGTTTGTGTCATTGGATGATCAATTAGGTCATTTTCGTCCTCCCTAGGCTTATTCTTGTCCAATTAGGGTTTTTAACCAATCTTGTGCATCCAATAGGTGTGTTTGTGTCATTGGATGATCAATTAGGTCATTTTCGTCCTCCCTAGGCTTATTCTTGTCCAATTATGGTTTTTAACCAATCTTGTACATCCAATAGGTGTGTTTGTGTCATTGGATTATCAATTAGGTCATTTTCGTCCTCCCTAGGCATATTCTTGTCCAATTAGGGTTTTTAACCAATCTTGTGCATCCAATAGGTGTGTTTGTGTCATTGGATGATCAGTTAGGTCATTTTCGTCCTCCCTAGGCTTATTCTTGTCCAATTAGGGTTTTTAACCAATCTTGTGCATCCAATAGGTGTGTTTGTGTCATTGGATGAACATTTAGGTCATTTTCGTCCTCCCTAGGCTTATTCTTGTCCAATTAGGGTTTTTAACCAATCTTGTGCATCCAATAGGTGTGTTTGTGGCATTGGATGAACATTTAGGTCATTTTCGCCCTCCCTAGGCTTATTCTTGTCCAATTAGGGTTTTTAACCAATCTTGTGCATCCAATAAGTTCATTTGTGTCATCGGATTAACATTTAAGTCATTTTCATCCTCTCTAGGCTTATTCTTTCCAATTAGGGTTTCTAACGAATCTTGTGCATCCAATAGGTGAGTTTGTGTCATTGGATGAACATTTAGGTCATTTTCGTCCTCCCATGGCTTATTCTTGTCCAATTAGGGTTTTTAACCAAAGTTGTGCATCCAATAGGTGTGTTTGTGTCATTGGATGAACATTTAGGTCATTTTCTTCCTCCCTAGGCTTATTCTTGTCCAATTAGGGTTTTTAACCAATCTTGTGCATCCAATAGGTGTGTTTGTGTCATTGGATGAACATTTAGGTCATTTTCGTCCTCCCTAGGCTTATTCTTGTCCAATTAGGGTTTTTAACCAATCTTGTGCATCCAATAGGTGTGTTTGTGTCATTGGATGAACATTTAGGTCATTTTCGTCCTCCCTAGGCTTATTCTTGTCCAATTAGGGATTTTAAGCAATCTTTTGCATCCAATAAGTTCATTTGTGTCATTGGATGAACATTTAGGTCATTTTCGTCCTCCCTAGGCTTATTCTTGTCCAATTAGGGTTTTTAACCAATCTTGTGCATCCAATAGGTGTGTTTGTGTCATTGGATGAACATTTAGGTCATTTTCGTCCTCCCTAGGCTTATTCTTGTCCAATTAGGGTTCTTAACCAATCTTGTGCATCCAATATGTTCATTTGTGTCATTGGATGAACATTTAGGTCATTTTCGTCCTCCCTAGTCTTATTCTTGTCCAATTAGGGTTTTAAGCAATCTTGTGCATCCAATAAGTTCATTTGTCTCATTGAATGAACATTTAGGTCATTTTCGTCCTCCATAGGCTTATTCTTGTCCAATTAAGGTTTCTAAACAATCTTGTGCATCCAATAGGTGTGTTTGTGTCATTAGATGAACATTTAGGTCATTTTCGTCGTCCCTAGGCTTATTCTTGTCCAATTAGGGTTTTTAACCAATCTTGTGCATCCAATAGGTGTGTTTGTGTCATTGGATGAACATTTAGGTCATTTTCGTCCACCCTGGGCTTATTCTTGTTCAATTAGGGTTTTTAACCAATCTTGTGCATCCAATAAGTTCATTTGTGTCATTGGATGAACATTTAGGTCATTTTCGTCCTCCCTAGTCTTATTCTTGTCCAATTAGGGTTTTTGACCAATCTTGTGCATCCAATAAGTTCATTTGTGTCATTGGATGAACATTTAGGTCATTTTCGTCCTCCATAGGCGTATTCTTGTCCAATTAGGGTTTTTAACCAATCTTGTGCATCCAATAAGTTCATTTGTGTCATTGGATGAACATTTAGGTCATTTTCGTCTTCCCTATGCTTATTGTTGTCCAATATGTTCATTTGTGTCATTGGATGAACATTTAGGTCATTTTCGTCCTCCTTAGGCTTATTCTTGTCCAATTAGGGTTTATGCAATCTTGTGCATCCATTTAGTTCATTTGTGTCATTGGATGAACATTTAGGTCATTTTCTTCCTCCCTAGGCTTATTCTTGTCCAATTAGGGTTTTTAACCAATCTTGTGCATCCAATTGGTGTGTTTGTGTCATTGGATGAACATTTAGGTCATTTTCATCCTCCCTAGGCTTATTGTTGTCCAATTACGGTTTTTAACCAATCTTGTGCATTCAATACGTGTGTTTGTGTCATTGGATGAACATTTAGGTAATTTTCGTCCTCCCTAGGCTGATTCTTGTCCAATTAGGGTTTTTAACCAATCTTGTGCATCCAATAGGTGTGTTTGTGTCATTGGATGAACATTTAGGTCATTTTCGTCCTCCCTAGTCTTATTCTTGTCCAATTAGGGTTTTAAGCAATCTTGTGAATCCAATAAGTTCATTTGTGTCATTGGATGAACATTTAGGTCATTTTCGTCCTCCCTATGCTTATTGTTGTCCAATATGTTCATTTGTGTCATTGGATGAACATTTAGGTCATTTTCGTCCTCCTTAGGCTTATTCTTGTCCAATTAGGGTTTATGCAATCTTGTGCATCCATTTAGTTCATTTGTGTCATTGGATGAACATTTAGGTCATTTTCATCCTCCCTAGGCTTATTCTTGTCCAATTAGGGTTTTTAACCAATCTTGTGCATCCAGTAGGTGTGTTTGTGTCATTGGATGAACATTTAGGTCATTTTCGTCCTCCCTAGGCTTATTCTTGTCCAATTAGGGTTTTTAACCAATCTTGTGCATCCAATAGGTGTGTTTGTGTCATTGGATGAACATTTAGGTCATTTTCGTCCTCCCTAGTCTTATTCTTGTCCAATTAGGGTTTTAAGCAATCTTGTGCAACCAATAAGTTCAGTTGTGTCATTGGATGAACATTTAGGTCATTTTCGTCCTCCCTAGGCTTATTTTTGTCCAATTAGGGTTTTTAACCAATCTTGTGCATCCAATAGGTGTGTTTGTGTCATTGGATGAACATTTAGGTCATTTTCGTCCTCCCTAGGCTTATTCTTGTCCAATTAGGGTTTTTAACCAATCTTGTGCATCCAATAGGTGTGTTTGTGTCATTGGATGAACATTTAGGTCATTTTCGTCCTCCCTAGTCTTATTCTTGTCCAATTAGGGTTTTAAGCAATCTTGTGCAACCAATAAGTTCAGTTGTGTCATTGGATGAACATTTAGGTCATTTTCGTCCTCCCTAGGCTTATTCTTGTCCAATTAGGGTTTTTAAGCAATCTTGTGCATCCAATAAGTTCATTTGTGTCATTGGATGAACATTTAGGTCATTTTCGTCCTCTCTAGGCTTATTCTTGTCCAATTAGGGTTTCTAACCAATCTTGTGCATCCAATAAGTTCATTTGTGTCATTGGATGAACATTTAGGTCATTTTCGTTCTCCCTAGGCTTATTCTTGTCCAATTAGGGTTTTTAACCAATCTTGTGCATCCAATAGGTGTGTTTGTGTCATTGGATGAACATTTAGGTCAGTTTCGTCCTCCCTAGGCTTATTCTTGTCCAATTAGGGTTTCTAACCAATCTTGTGCATCCAATAGGTGTACTTGTGTCATTGGATGAACATATAGGTCATTTTCGTCCTCCGTAGGCTTATTATTGTCCAATTAGGGTTTTAAGCAATCTTGTGCATCCATTAAGTTCATTTGTGTCATTGGATTAAGATTTAATCATTTTCGTCCTCCCTAGGCTTATTCTTGTTCAATTAGGGTTTCTAACCAATCTTGTGCATCCAATAGGTGTGTTTGTGTCATTGGATGAACATTTAGGTCATTTTCGTCTTCCCTAGTCTTATTCTTGTCCAATTAGGGTTTTAAGCAATCTTGTGCATCCAATAAGTTCATTTGTGTCATTGGATGAACATTTAGGTCATTTTCGTCCTCCCTAGGCTTATTCTTGTCCAATTAGGGTTTTTAAGCAATCTTGTGCATTCAATAAGTTCATTTGTGTCATTGGATGAACATTGAGGTCATTTTTGTCCTCCCTAGGCATATTCTTTTCCAATTAGGGTTTTTAAGCAATCTTGTGCATCCAATAAGTTCATTTGTGTCATTGGATGAACATTTAGGTCATTTTTGTCCTCCCTAGGCTTATTCTTGTCCAATTAGGGTTTCTAACCAATCTTGTGCATCCAATAGGTGTGTTTGTGTCATTGGACGAACATTTAGGTCATTTTCGTCCTCCCTAGGCTTATTCTTGTCCAATTAGGGTTTTTAACCAATCTTGTGCATCCAATAAGTTCATTTGTGTCATTGGATGAACATTTAGGTCATTTTCGTCCTCCCTAGTCTTATTCTTGTCCAATTAGGGTTTTAAGCAATCTTGTGCATCCAATATGTGGGTTTGTGTCATTGGATGAACGTTTAGGTCATTTTCGTCCTCTCTATGCTTATTCTTGTCCAATTAGGGTTTTTAACCAATCTTGTGCATCCAATAAGTTCATTTGTGTCATTGGACGAACATTTAGGTCATTTTCGTCCTTCCTAGTCTTATTCTTGTCCAATTAGGGTTTTTATGCAATCTTGTGCATCCAATAGGTGTGTTTGTGTCATTGGACGAACATTTAGGTCATTTTCGTCCTCCCTAGGCTTATTCTTGTCCAATTAGGGTTTTTAACCAATCTTGTGCATCCAATAAGTTCATTTGTGTCATTGGATGAACATTTAGGTCATTTTCGTCCTCCCTAGTCTAATTCTTGTCCAATTAGGGTTTTTATGCAATCTTGTGCATCCAATAGGTGTGTTTGTGTCATTGGAGGAACATTTAGGTCATTTTCGTCCTCCCTATTCTTATTCTTGTCCAATTAGGGTTTTTATGCAATCTTGTGCATCCAATAGGTGTGTTTGTGTCATTGGATGAACATTTAGGTCATTTTCGTCCTCCCTAGGCTTATTCTTGTCCAATTAGGGTTTTTAACCAATCTTGTGGATCCAATAAGTTCATTTGTGTCATTGGATGAACATTTAGGTCATTTTCGTCCTCCCTAGTCTTATTCTTGTCCAATTTAGGTTTTAAGCAATCTTGTGCATCCAATAAGTTCATTTGTGTCATTGGATGAACATTTAGGTCATTTTCGTCCTCCCTAGGCTGATTCTTGTCCAATTAGGGTTTTTAACCAATCTTGTGCATCCAATAGGTGTGTTTGTGTCATTGGATGAACATTTAGGTCATTTTCGTCCTCCCTAGTCTTATTCTTGTCCAATTAGGGTTTTAAGCAATCCTGTGCATCCAATAAGTTCATTTGTGTCATTGGATGAACATTTAGGTCATTTTCGTCCACCGTAGGCTTATTCTTGTCCAATTAGGGTTTTTAACCAATCTTGTGCATCCAATAAGTTCATTTGTGTCATTGGATTAACATTTAGGTCATTTTCGTCCTCCCTAGACTTATTCTTGTCCAATTAGGGTTTCTAACCAATCTTGTGCATCCAATAAGTTCATTTGCGTCATTGGATGAACATTTAGGTCATTTTCGTCCTCCCTAGGCTTATTCTTGTCCAATTAGGGGTTTTATCCAATCTTGTGCATCCAATAGGTGTGTTTGTGTCATTGGATGAACATTTAGGTCATTTTCATCCTACCTATGCTTATTGTTGTCCAATATGTTCATTTGTGTCATTGGATGAACATTTAGGTCATTTTCGTCCTCCTTAGGCTTATTCTTGTCCAATTAGGGTTTTAAGCAATCTTGTGCATCCATTTAGTTCATTTGTGTCATTGGATGAACATTTAGGTCATTTTCTTCCTCCCTAGGCTTATTCTTGTCCAATTAGGGTTTTTAACCAATCTTGTGCATCCAATAAGTTCATTTGTGTCATTGGATTAACATTTAGGTCATTTTCGTCCTCCCTAGGCTTATTCTTGTCCAATTAGGGTTTCTAACCAATCTTGTGCATCCAATAGGTTTGTTTGTGTCATTGGATGAACATTTATGTCTTTTTCGTCCTCCCTAGGCTTATTCTTGTCCAATTAGGGTTTCTAACCAATCTTGTGCATCCAATAAGTTCATTTGTGTCATTGGATGAACATTTAGGTCATTTTCGTCCTTCCTAGGCTTATTCTTGTCCAATTAGGGTTTTTAACCAATCTTGTGCATCCAATAGGTGTGTTTGTGTCATTGGATGAACATTTAGGTTATTTTCGTCCTCCCTAGTCTTATTCTTGTCCAATTAGGGTTTTAAGCAATCTTGTGCATCCAATAAGTTCATTTGAGTCATTGGATGAATATTTAGGTCATTTTCATCCTCCCTAGGCTTATTCTTGTCCAATTAGGGTTTTTAACCAATCTTGTGCATCCAATAGGTGTGTTTGTGTCATTGGATGAACATTTAGGTCATTTTCGTCCTCCCTAGGCTTATTCTTGTCCAATTAGGGTTTTTAACCAATCTTGTGCATGCAATAGGTGTGTTTGTGTCATTGGATGAACATTTAGGTCATTTTCGTCCTCCCTAGGCTTATTCTTGTCCAATTAGGGTTTTTAACCAATCTTGTGCATCCAATAAGTTCATTTGTGTCATTGGATGAACATTTAGGTCATTTTCGTCCTCCCTATGCTTATTGTTGTCCAATATGTTCATTTGTGTCATTGGATGAACATTTAGGTCATTTTCGTCCTCCTTATGCTTATTCTTGTCCAATTAGGGTTTATGCAATCTTGTGCATCCATTTAGTTCATTTGTGTCATTGGATGAACATTTAGGTCATTTTCTTCCTCCTTAGGCTTATTTTTGTCCAATTAGGGTTTTTAACCAATCTTGTGCATCCAATAGGTGTGTTTGTGTCATTGGATGAACATTTAGGTCATTTTCATCCTCCCTAGGCTTATTGTTGTCCAATTACGGTTTTTAACCAATCTTGTGCATTCAATACGTGTGTTTGTGTAATTGGATGAACATTTAGGTAATTTTCGTCCTCCCTAGGCTGATTCTTGTCCAATTAGGGTTTTTAACCAATCTTGTGCATCCAATAGGTGTGTTTGTGTCATTGGATGAACATTTAGGTCATTTTCGTCCTCCCTAGTCTTATTCTTGTCCAATTAGGGTTTTAAGCAATCTTGTGAATCCAATAAGTTCATTTGTGTCATTGGATGAATATTTAAATCATTTTCATCCTCCCTAGGCTTATTCTTGTCGAATTAGGGTTTCTAACCAATCTTGTGCATCCAATAAGTTTATATGTGTCATTGGATGAACATTTAGGTCATTTTCGTCCTCCCTAGGCTTATTCTTGTCCAATTAGGGTTTTTAACCAATCTTGTGCATCCAATATGTTCATTTGTGTCATTGGATGAACATTTAGGTCATTTTCGTCCTCCCTAGTCTTATTCTTGTCCAATTAGGGTTTTAAGCAATCTTGTGCATCCAATAAGTTCATTTGTCTCATTGAATGAACATTTAGGTCATTTTCGTCCTCCATAGGCTTATTCTTGTCCAATTAAGGTTTCTAAACAATCTTGTGCATCCAATAGGTGTGTTTGTGTCATTGGATGAACATTTAGGTCATTTTCGTCGTCCCTAGGCTTATTCTTGTCCAATTAGGGTTTTTAACCAATCTTGTGCATCCAATAGGTGTGTTTGTGTCATTGGATGAACATTTAGGTAATTTTCGTCCTCCCTAGGCTGATTCTTGTCCAATTAGGGTTTTTAACCAATCTTGTGCATCCAATAGGTGTGTTTGTGTCATTGGATGAACATTTAGGTCATTTTCGTCCTCCCTAGTCTTATTCTTGTCCAATTAGGGTTTTAAGCAATCTTGTGAATCCAATAAGTTCATTTGTGTCATTGGATGAATATTTAAGTCATTTTCATCCTCCCTAGGCTTATTCTTGTCGAATTAGGGTTTCTAACCAATCCTGTGCATCCAATAAGTTTATATATGTCATTGGATGAACATTTAGGTCATTTTCGTCCTCCCTAGGCTTATTCTTGTCCAATTAGGGTTTTTAACCAATCTTGTGCATCCAATATGTTCATTTGTGTCATTGGATGAACATTTAGGTCATTTTCGTCCTCCCTAGTCTTATTCTTGTCCAATTAGGGTTTTAAGCAATCTTGTGCATCCAATAAGTTCATTTGTCTCATTGAATGAACATTTAGGTCATTTTCGTCCTCCATAGGCTTATTCTTGTCCAATTAAGGTTTCTAAACAATCTTGTGCATCCAATAGGTGTGTTTGTGTCATTGGATGAACATTTAGGTCATTTTCGTCCTCCCTAGGCTTATTCTTGTCCAATTAGGGTTTTGAACCAATCTTGTGCATCCAATAGGTGTGTTTGTGTCATTGGATGAACATTTAGGTCATTTTCGTCCACCCTGGGCTTATTGTTGTTCAATTAGGGTTTTTAACCTATCTTGTGCATCCAATAAGTTCATTTGTGTCATTGGATGAACATTTAGGTCATTTTCGTCCTCCCTGGTCTTATTCTTGTCCAATTAGGGTTTTAAGCAATCTTTTGCATCCGATATGTTCATTTGTGTCATTGGATGAATATTTAGGTCATTTTCATCCTTCCTAGGCTTATTCTTGTCCAATTAGGGTTTTTAACCAATGTTGTGCATCCAATAAGTTCATTTGTGTCATTGGATGAACATTTAGGTCATTTTCGTCCTCCCTAGTCTTATTCTTGTCCAATTAGGGTTTTAAGCAATCTAGTGCATCCAATAAGTTCATTTGTGTCATTGGATGAACATTTAGGTCATTTTCGTCCACCGTAGGCTTATTCTTGTCCAATTAGGGTTTTTAACCAATCTTGTGCATCCAATAAGTTCATTTGTGTCATTGGATTAACATTTAGGTCATTTTCGTCCTCCCTAGGCTTATTCTTGTCCAATTAGGGTTTCTAACCAATCTTGTGCATCCAATAAGTTCATTTGTGTCATTGGATGAACATTTAGGTCATTTTCGTCCTCCCTAGGCTTATTCTTGTCCAGTTAGGGGTTTTAACCAATCTTGTGCATCCAATAGGTGTGTTTGTGTCATTGGATGAACATTTAGGTCATTTTCATCCTCCCTATGCTTATTGTTGTCCAATATGTTCATTTGTGTCATTGGATGAACACTTAGGTCATTTTCGTCCTCCTTAGGCTTATTCTTGTCCAATTAGGGTTTTAAGCAATCTTGTGCATCCATTTAGTTCATTTGTGTCATTGGATGAACATTTAGGTCATTTTCTTCCTCCCTAGGCTTATTCTTGTCCAATTAGGGTTTTTAACCAATCTTGTGCATCCAATAGGTGTGTTTGTGTCATTGGATGAACATTTAGGTCATTTTCATCCTCCCTAGGCTTATTGTTGTCCAATTACGGTTTTTAACCAATCATTTGCATTCAATACGTGTGTTTGTGTCATTGGATGAACATTTAGGTAATTTTCGTCCTCCCTAGGCTGATTCTTGTCCAATTAGGGTTTTTAACCAATCTTGTGCATCCAATAGGTGTGTTTGTGTCATTGGATGAACATTTAGGTCATTTTCGTCCTCCCTAGTCTTATTCTTGTCCAATTAGGGTTTTAAGCAATCTTGTGAATCCAATAAGTTCATTTGTGTCATTGGATGAATATTTAAGTCATTTTCATCCTCCCTAGGCTTATTCTTGTCCAATTAGGGTTTCTAACCAATCTTGTGCATCCAATAGGTGTGTTTCGGTCATTGGATGAACATTTAGGTCATTTTCGTCCTCCCTAGGCTTATTCTTGTCCAATTAGGGTTTTGAACCAATCTTGTGCATCCAATAGGTGTGTTTGTGTCATTGGATGAACATTTAGGTCATTTTCGTCCAACCTGGGCTTATTTTTGTTCAATTGGGGTTTTTAACCAATCTTGTGCATCCAATAAGTTCATTTGTGTCATTGGATGAACATTTAGGTCATTTTCGTCCTCCCTGGTCTTATTCTTTTCCAATTAGGGTTTTAAGCAATCTTTTGCATCCGATATGTTCATTTGTGTCATTGGATGAATATTTAGGTCATTTTCATCCTTCCTAGGCTTATTCTTGTCCAATTAGGGTTTTTAACCAATGTTGTGCATCCAATAAGTTCATTTGTGTCATTGGATGAACATTTAGGTCATTTTCGTCCTCCCTAGTCTTATTCTTGTCCAATTAGGGTTTTAAGCAATCTAGTGCATCCAATAAGTTCATTTGTGTCATTGGATGAACATTTAGGTCATTTTCGTCCACCGTAGGCTTATTCTTGTCCAATTAGGGTTTTTAACCAATCTTGTGCATCCAATAAGTTCATTTGTGTCATTGGATTAACATTTAGGTCATTTTCGTCCTCCCTAGGCTTATTCATGTCCAATTAGGGTTTCTAACCAATCTTGTGCATCCAATAAGTTAATTTGTGTCATTGGATGAACATTTAGGTCATTTTCGTCCTCCCTAGGCTTATTCTTGTCCAATTAGGGGTTTTAACCAATCTTGTGCATCCAATAGGTGTGTTTGTGTCATTGGATGAACATTTAGGTCATTTTCATCCTCCCTATGCTTATTGTTGTCCAATATGTTCATTTGTGTCATTGGATGAACATTTAGGTCATTTTCGTCCTCCTTAGGCTTATTCTTGTCCAATTAGGGTTTTAAGCAATCTTGTGCATCCATTTAGTTCATTTGTGTCGTTGGATGAACATTTAGGTCATTTTCTTCCTCCCTAGGCTTATTCTTGTCAAATTAGGGTTTTTAACCAATCTTGTGCATCCAATAGGTGTGTTTGTGTCATTGGATGAACATTTAGGTCATTTTCATCCTCCCTAGGCTTATTGTTGTCCAAATACGGTTTTTAACCAATCTTGTGCATTCAATACGTGTGTTTGTGTCATTGGATGAACATTTAGGTAATTTTCGTCCTCCCTAGGCTGATTCTTGTCCAATTAGGGTTTTTAACCAATCTTGTGCATCCAATAGGTGTGTTTGTGTCATTGGATGAACATTTAGGTCATTTTCGTCCTCCCTAGTCTTATTCTTGTCCAATTAGGGTTTTAAGCAATCTTGTGAATCCAATAAGTTCATTTGTGTCATTGAATGAATATTTAAGTCATTTTCATCCTCCCTAGGCTTATTCTTGTCCAATTAGGGTTTCTAACCAATCTTGTGCATCCAATAAGTTTATATGTGTCATTGGATGAACATTTAGGTCATTTTCGTCCTCCCTAGGCTTATTCTTGTCCAATTAGGGTTTTTAACCAATCTTGTGCATCCAATATGTTCATTTGTGTCATTGGATGAACATTTAGGTCATTTTCGTCCTCCCTAGTCTTATTCTTGTCCAATTAGGCTTTTAAGCAATCTTGTGCATCCAATAAGTTCATTTGTCTCATTGAATGAACATTTAGGTCATTTTCGTCCTCCATAGGCTTATTCTTGTCCAATTAAGGTTTCTAAACAATCTTGTGCATCCAATAGGTGTGTTTGTGTCATTGGATGAACATTTAGGTCATTTTCGTCGTCCCTAGGCTTATTCTTGTCCAATTAGGGTTTTTAACCAATCTTGTGCATCCAATAGGTGTGTTTGTGTCATTGGATGAACATTTAGGTCATTTTCGTCCACCCTGGGCTTATTCTTGTTCAATTAGGGTTTTTAACCAATCTTGTGCATCCAATAAGTTCATTTGTGTCATTGGATGAACATTTAGGTCATTTTCGTCCTCCCTAGTCTTATTCTTGTCCAATTAGGGGTTTTAACCAATCTTGTGCATCCAATAGGTGTGTTTGTGTCATTGGATGAACATTTAGGTCATTTTCATCCTCCCTATGCTTATTGTTGTCCAATATGTTCATTTGTGTCATTGGATGACCATTTAGGTAATTTTCGTCCTCCTTAGGCTTATTCTTGTCCAATTAGGGTTTTAAGCAATCTTGTGCATCCATTTAGTTCATTTGTGTCATTGGATGAACATTTAGGTCATTTTCTTCCTCCCTAGGCTTATTCTTGTCCAATTAGGGTTTCTAACCAATCTTGTGCATCCAATAAGTTTATATGTGTCATTGGATGAACATTTAGGTCATTTTCGTCCTCCCTAGGCTTATTCTTGTCCAATTAGGGTTTTTAACCAATCTTGTGCATCCAATAAGTTCATTTGTGTCATTGGATGAACATTTAGGTCATTTTCGTCCTCACTAGGCTTATTCTTGTCCAATTAGGGTTTTTAACCAATCTTGTGCATCCAATATGTTCATTTGTGTCATTGGATGAACATTTAGGTCATTTTCGTCCTCCCTAGTCTTATTCTTGTCCAATTAGGGTTTTTAACCAATCTTGTGCATCCAATAAGTTCATTTGTGTCATTGGATGAACATTTAGGTCATTTTCGTCCTCCCTAGGCTTATTCTTGTGCAATTAGGGTTTTTAACCAATCTTGTGCATCCAATAGGTGTGTTTGTGTCATTGGATGAACATTTAGGTCATTTTTGTCCTCCCTAGTCTTATTCTTGTCCAATTAGGGTTTTAAGCAATCTTGTGTATCCAATAAGTTCAATTGTGTCATTGGATGAATATTTAGGACATTTTCATCCTCCCTAGGCTTATTCTTGTCCAATTAGGGTTTTTAAACAATCTTGTGAATCCAATAGGTGTGTTTGTGTCATTGGATGAACATTTAGGTCATTTTCGTCCTCCCTAGTCTTATTCTTGTCCAATTAGGGTTTTTAACCAATCTTGTGCATCCAATAAGTTCATTTGTGTCATTGGATGAACATTTAGGTCATTTTCGTCCTCCCTTGGCTTATTCTTGTCCAATTAGGGTTTTTAAGCAATCTTGTGAATCCAATAAGTTCATTTGTTTCATTGGATGAACATTTAGGTCATTTTCGTCCTCCCTAGGCTTATTCTTGTCCAATTAGGGTTTTTAACCAATCTTGTGCATCCAATAGGTTCATTTGTGTCATTGGATGAACATTTAGGTCATTTTCATCCTCCCTAGGCTTATTCTTGTCCAATTAGGGTTTTTAACCAATCTTGTGCATCCAATAGGTGTGTTTGTGTCATTGGATGAACATTTAGGTCATTTTCGTCCTCCCTAGGCTTATTCTTGTCCAATTAGGGTTTTTAACCAATCTTGTGCATCCAATAAGTTCATTTGTGTCATTGGATTAACATTTAGGTCATTTTTGTCCTTCCTAGGCTTATTCTTGTCCAATTAGGGTTTCTAACCAATCTTGTGCATCCAATAGGTGTCTTTGTGTCATTGGATGAACATTTAGGTCATTTTCGTCCTCCTTAGTCTTATTGTTGTCCAATTAGGGTTTTAACCAATCTTGTGCATCCAATAAGTTCATTTGTGTCATTGGATGAACATTTAGGTCATTTTCGTCCTCCCTAGGCTTATTCTTGTCCAATTAGAGTTTTAACCAATCTTGTGCATCCAATAAGTTCATTTGTGTCATTGGATGAATATTTAGGTCATTTTCGTCCTCCCTAGGCTTATTCTTGTCCAATTAGGGTTTCTAACCAATCTTGTGCATCCAATAGGTGTGTTTAGTCATTTGATGAACATTTAGGTCATTTTCGTCCTCCCTAGTCTTATTCTTGTCCAATTAGGGTTTTTAACCAATCTTGTGCATCCAATAAGTTCATTTGTGTCGTTGGATTAACATTTAGGTCATTTTCGTCCTCCAAAGGCATATTCTTGTCCAATTAGGGTTTCTAACCAATCTTGTGCATCCAATAGGTGTGTTTGTGTCATTGGATGAACATTTAGGTCATTTTCGTCCTCCCTAGTCTTATTCTTGTCCAATTAGGGTTTTTAACCAATCTTGTGCATCCAATAAGTTCATTTGTGTCATTGGATGAACATTTAGGTCATTTTCGTCCTCCCTAGGCTTATTCTTGTCCAACTAGGGTGTTAAGCAATCTTGTGCATCCAATAAGTTCATTTGTGTCATTGGATTAACATTTAGGTCATTTTCGTCCTCCCTAGGCTTATTCTTGTCCAATTAGGGTTTTTAACCAATCTTGTGCATCCAATAGGTGTGTTTGTGTCATTGGATGAACATTTAGGTCATTTTCATCCTCCCTATGCTTATTGTTGTCCAATATGTTCATTTGTGTCATTGGATGAACATTTAGGTCATTTTCGTCCTCCTTAGGCTTATTCTTGTCCAATTAGGGTTTTAAGCAATCTTGTGCATCCATTTAGTTCATTTGTGTCATTGGATGAACATTTAGGTCATTTTCTTCCTCCCTAGGCTTATTCTTGTCCAATTAGGGTTTTTAACCAATCTTGAGCATCCAATAGGTGTGTTTGTGTCATTGGATGAACATTTAGGTCATTTTCATCCTCCCTAGGCTTATTGTTGTCCAATTACGGTTTTTAACCAATCTTGTGCATTCAATACGTGTGTTTGTGTCATTGGATGAACATTTAGGTAATTTTCTTCCTCCCTAGGCTGATTCTTGTCCAATTAGGGTTTTTAACCAATCTTGTGCATCCAATAGGTGTGTTTGTGTCATTGGATGAACATTTAGGTCATTTTCGTCCTCCCTACTCTTATTCTTTTCCAATTAGGGTTTTAAGCAATCCTGTGCATCCAATAAGTTCATTTGTGTCATTGGATGAACATTTAGGTCATTTTCGTCCACCGTAGGCTTATTCTTGTCCAATTAGGGTTTTTAACCAATCTTGTGCATCCAATAAGTTCATTTGTGTCATTGGATTAACATTTAGGTCATTTTCGTCCTCCCTAGGCTTATTCTTGTCCAATTAGGGTTTCTAACCAATCTTGTGCATCCAATAAGTTCATTTGTGTCATTGGATGAACATTTAGGTCATTTTCGTCCTCCCTAGGCTTATTCTTGTGCAATTAGGGGTTTTAACCAATCTTGTGCATCCAATAGGTGTGTTTGAGTCATTGGATGAACATTTAGGTCATTTTCATCCTCCCTATGCTTATTGTTGTCCAATATGTTCATTTGTGTCATTGGATGAACATTTAGGTCATTTTCGTCCTCCTTAGGCTTATTCTTGTCCAATTAGGGTTTTAAGCAATCTTGTGCATCCATTTAGTTCATTTGTGTCATTGGATGAACATTTAGGTCATTTTCTTCCTCCCTAGGCTTATTCTTGTCCAATTAGGGTTTTTAACCAATCTTGTGCATCCAATAGGTGTGTTTGTGTCATTGGATGAACATTTAGGTCATTTTCAACCTCCCTAGGCTTATTGTTGTCCAATTACGGTTTTTAACCAATCATTTGCATTCAATACGTGTGTTTGTGTCATTGGATGAACATTTAGGTAATTTTCGTCCTCCCTAGGCTGATTCTTGTCCAATTAGGGTTTTTAACCAATCTTGTGCATCCAATAGGTGTGTTTGTGTCATTGGATGAACATTTAGGTCATTTTCGTCCTCCCTAGTCTTATTCTTGTCCAATTAGGGTTTTAAGCAATCTAGTGAATCCAATAAGTTCATTTGTGTCATTGGATGAATATTTAAGTCATTTTCATCCTCCCTAGGCTTATTCTTGTCCAATTAGGGTTTCTAACCAATCTTGTGCATCCAATAAGTTTATATGTGTCATTGGATGAACATTTAGGTCATTTTCGTCCTCCGTAGGCTTATTCTTGTCCAATTAGGGTTTTTAACCAATCTTGTGCATCCAATATGTTCATTTGTGTCATTGGATGAACATTTAGGTCATTTTCGTCCTCCCTAGGCGTATTCTTGTCCAATTAGGGTTTTTAACCAATCTTGTGCATCCAATAAGTTCATTTGTGTCATTGGATGAACATTTAAGTCATTTTCGTCCTCCCTAGTCTTATTCTTGTCCAATTAGGGTTTTAAGCAATCTTTTGCATCCGATATGTTCATTTGTGTCATTGGATGAATATTTAGGTCATTTTCATCCTTCCTAGGCTTATTCTTGTCCAATTAGGGTTTTTAACCAATCTTGTGCATCCAATAAGTTCATTTGTGTCATTGGTTGAACATTTAGGTCATTTTCGTCCTCCATAGGCTTATTCTTGTCCAATTAGGGTTTCTAAACAATCTTGTGCATCCAATAGGTGTGTCTGTGTCATTGGATGAACATTTAGGTCATTTTCGTCCTCCCTAGGCTTATTCTTGTCCAATTAGGGTTTTTAACCAATCTTGTGCATCCAATAAGTTCATTTGTGTCATTGGATGAACATTTAGGTCATTTTCGTCCTCCCTAGGCTTATTCTTGTCCAATTAGGGTTTTTAACCAATCTTGTGCATCCAATAAGTTCATTTGTGTCATTGGATGAACATTTAGGTCATTTTCGTCCTCCCTAGGCTTATTCTTGTCCAATTAGGCTTTTTAGCCAATCTTGTGCATCTAATAAGTTCATTTGTGTCATTGGAGGAACATTTAGGTCATTTTCGTCCTCCTTAGGCTTATTCTTGTCCAATTAGGGTTTTTAACCAATCTTGTGCATCAAATAAGTTCATTTGTGTCATTGGATGAACATTTAGGTCATTTTCGTCTTCCCTAGGCTTATTCTTGTCCAATTAGGGTTTTTAACCAATCTTGTGCATCCAATAGGTGTGTTTGTGTCATTGGAAAAACATTTAGGTCATTTTCGTCCTCCCTAGTCTTATTCTTGTCCAATTAGGGTTTTTATGTAATCTTGTGCATCCAATAGGTGTGTTTGTGTCATTGGACGAACATTTAGGTCATTTTCGTCCTCCCTAGGTTTATTCTTGTCCAATTAGGGTTTTTAACCAATCTTGTGCATCCAATAAGTTCATTTGTGTCATTGGATGAACATTTAGGTCATTTTCGTCCTCCCTAGGCTTATTCTTGTCCAATTAGGGTTTTTAACCAATCTTGTGCATCCAATAAGTTCATTTGTGTCATTGGATGAACTTTTAAGTCATTTTCGTCCTCCCTAGTCTTATTCTTGTCCAATTAGGGTTTTAAGCAATCTTGTGCATCCAATATGTGGGTTTGTGTCATTGGATGAACATTTAGGTCATTTTTCGTCCTCCCTATGCTTATTCTTGTCCAATTAGGGTTTTTAACCAATCTTGTGCATCCAATAAGTTCATTTGTGTCATTTGATGAACATTTAGGTCATTTTCGTCCTCCCTAGTCTTATTCTTGTCCAATTAGGGTTTTTATGCAATCTTGTGCATCCAATAGGTGTGTTTGTGTCATTGGACGAACATTTAAGTCATTTTCGTCCTCCCTAGGCTTATTCTTGTCCAATTAGGGTTTTTAACCAATCTTGTGCATCCAATAAGTTCATTTGTGTCATTGGATGAACATTTAGGTCATTTTCGTCCTCCCTAGGCTTATTCTTGTCCAATTAGGGTTTTTAACCAATCTTGTGCATCCAATAAGTTCATTTGTGTCATTGGATGAACATTTAGGTCATTTTCGTCCTCCCTAGTCTTATTCTTGTCCAATTAGGGTTTTTATGCAATATTGTGCATCCAATAGGAATGTATGTGTCATTGGAGGAACATTTAGGTCATTTTCGTCCTCCCTAGGCTTATTCTTGTCCAATTAGGGTTTTTAACCAATCTTGTGCATCCAATAAGTTCATTTGTGTCATTGGATGAACATTTAGGTCATTTTCGTCCTCCCTAGGCTTATTCTTGTCCAATTAGGGTTTTTAACCAATCTTGTGCATCCAATAAGTTCATTTGTGTCATTGGATGAACATTTAGGTCATTTTCGTCCTCCCTAGTCTTATTCTTGTCGAATTAGGGTTTTATGCAATCTTGTGCATCCAATAGGTGTGTTTGTGTCATTGGAGGAACATTTAGGTCATTTTGGTCCTCCCTAGTTTTATTCTTATCCAATTAGGGTTTTTATGCAATCTTGTGCATCCAATAGGTGTGTTTGTGTCATTGGACGAACATTTAGGTCATTTTCGTCCTCCCTAGGCTTATTCTTGTCCAATTAGGGTTTTTAACCAATCTTGTGCATCCAATAAGTTCATTTGTGTCATTGGATGAACATTTAGGTCATTTTCGTCCTCCCTAGTCTTATTCTTGTCGAATTAGGGTTTTTATGCAATCTTGTGCATCCAATAGGTGTGGTTGTGTCATTGGAGGAACATTTAGGTCATTTTCGTCCTCCCTAGTCTTATTCTTGTCCAATTAGGGTTTTTATGCAATCTTGTGCATCCAATAGGTGTGTTTGTGTCATTGGACGAACATTTAGGTCATTTTCGTCCTCCCTAGGCTTATTCTTGTCCAAGTAGGGTTTTTAACCAATCTTGTGCATCCAATAAGTTCATTTGTGTCATTGGATGAACATTTAGGCCATTTTCGTCCTCCATAGTCTTATTCTTGTCCAATTAGGGTTTTTATGCAATCTTGTGCATCCAATAGATGTGTTGGTGTCATTGGAGGAACATTTAGGTCATTTTCGTCCTCCCTAGTCTTATTCTTGTCCAATTAGGGTTTTTATGCAATCTTGTGCATCCAATAGGTGTGTTTGTGTCATTGGACGAACATTTAGGTCATTTTCGTCCTCCCTAGGCTTATTCTTGTCCAATTAGGGTTATTAACCAATCATGTGCATCCAATAAGTTCATTTGTGTCATTGGATGAACATTTAGGTCATTTTCGTCCTCCCTAGGCTTATTCTTGTCCAATTAGGGTTTTTAACCAATCTTGTGCATCCAATAAGTTCATTTGTGTCATTGGATGAACATTTAGGTCATTTTCGTCCTCCCTAGTCTTATTCTTGTCCAATTTAGGTTTTAAGCAATCTTGTGCATCCAATAAGTTCATTTGTGTCATTGGATGAACATTTAGGTCATTTTTGTCCTCCCTAGGCTGATTCTTGTCCAATTAGGGTTTTTAACCAATCTTGTGCATCCAATAGGTGTGTTTGTGTCATTGGATGAACATTTAGGTCATTTTCGTCCTCCCTAGTCTTATTCTTGTCCAATTAGGGTTTTAAGCAATCTTGTGCATCCATTTAGTTCATTTGTGTCATTGGATGAACATTTAGGTCATTTTCTTCCTCCCTAGGCTTATTCTTGTCCAATTAGGGTTTTTAACCAATCTTGTGCATCCAATAGGTGTGTTTGTGTCATTGGATGAACATTTAGGTCAGTTTCGTCCTCCCTAGGCTTATTCTTGTCCAATTAGGGTTTTTAACCAATCTTGTGCATCCAATAGGTGCGTTTGTGTCATTGGATGAACATTTAGGTCATTTTCGTCCTCCCTAGGCTTATTCTTGTCCAATTAGGGTTTTTAACCAATCTTGTGCATCCAATATGTTCATTTGTGTCATTGGATGAACATTTAGGTCATTTTCATCCTCCCTAGGCTTATTCTTGTCCAATTAGGGTTTTTAACCAATCTTGTGCATCCAATAGGTGTGTTTGTGTCATTGGATGAACATTTAGGTCATTTTCGTCCTCCCTAGGCTTATTCTTGTCAAATTAGGGTTTCTAACCAATCTTTTGCATCCAATAAGTTCATTTGTGTCATTGGATGAACATTTAGGTCATTTTGGTCCTCCCTAGGCTTATTCTTGTCCAATTAGGGTTTTAACCAATCTTGTGCATCCAATAGGTGTGTTTGTGTCATTGGATGAACATTTAGGTCATTTTCGTCCTCCCTAGTCTTATTCTTGTCCAATTAGGGTTTTTAACCAATCTTGTGCATCCAATAAGTTCATTTGTGTCATTGGATGAACATTTAGGTCATTTTCGTCCTCCCTAGGCTTATTCTTGTTCAATTAGGGTTTCTAAACAATCTTGTGCATCCAATAGGTGTGTTTGTGTCATTGGATGAACATTTAGGTCATTTTCGTCCTCCCTAGTCTTATTCTTGTCCAATTAGGGTTTTAAGCAATCTTGTGAATCCAATAAGTTCATTTGTGTCATTGGATGAACATTTAGGTTATTTTCGTCCTCACTAGGCTTAGTTTTGTGCAATTACGGTTTTTAACCAATCTTGTGCATCCAATAGGTGTGTTTGTGTCATTAGATGAACATTTAGGTCATTTTCCTACTCCCTAGGCTTGTTGTTGTCCAATTAGGGTTTTTAACCAATCTTGTGCATCCAATAGGTGTGTTTGTGTCATTGGATGAACATTTAGGTCATTTTCGTCCTCCCTAGTCTTATTCTTGTCCAATTAGGGTTTTAAGCAATCTTGTGCATCCAATAAGTTCATTTGTGTCATTGGATGAATATTTAAGTCATTTTCATCCTCCCTAGGCTTATTCTTGTCCAATTAGGGTTTCTAACCAATCTTGTGCATCCAATAAGTTTATATGTGTCATTGGATGAACATTTAGGTCATTTTCGTCCTCCGTAGGCTTATTCTTGTCCAGTTAGGGTTTTTAACCAATCTTGTGCATCCAATATGTTCATTTGTGTCATTAGATGAACATTTAGGTCATTTTCGTCCTCCCTAGTCTTATTCTTGTCCAATTAGGGTTTTAAGCAATCTTGTGTATCCAATAAGTTCATTTGTGTCATTGGATGAACATTTAGGTCATTTTCGTCCACCGTAGGCTTATTCTTGTCCAATTAGGGTTTTTAACCAATCTTGTGCATCCAATAAGTTCATTTGTGTCATTGGATTAACATTTAGGTCATTTTCGTCCTCCCTAGGCTTATTCATGTCCAATTAGGGTTTCTAACCAATCTTGTGCATCCAATAAGTTAATTTGTGTCATTGGATGAACATTTAGGTCATTTTCGTCCTCCCTAGGCTTATTCTTGTCCAATTAGGGGTTTTAACCAATCTTGTGCATCCAATAGGTGTGTTTGTGTCATTGGATGAACATTTAGGTCATTTTCATCCTCCCTATGCTTATTGTTGTCCAATATGTTCATTTGTGTCATTGGATGAACATTTAGGTCATTTTCGTCCTCCTTAGGCTTATTCTTGTCCAATTAGGGTTTTAAGCAATCTTGTGCATCCATTTAGTTCATTTGTGTCATTGGATGAACAATTAGGTCATTTTCTTCCTCCCTAGGCTTATTCTTGTCCAATTAGGGTTTTTAACCAATCTTGTGCATCAAATAGGTGTGTTTGTGTCGTTGGATGAACATTTAGGTCATTTTCATCCTCCCTAGGCTTATTGTTGTCCAATTACGGTTTTTAACCAATCATGTGCATTCAATACGTGTGTTTGTGTCATTGGATGAACATTTAGGTAATTTTCGTCCTCCCTAGGCTGATTCTTGTCCAATTAGGGTTTTTAACCAATCTTGTGCATCCAATAGGTGTGTTTGTGTCATTGGATGAACATTTAGGTCATTTTCGTCCTCCCTAGTCTTATTCTTGTCCAATTAGGGTTTTAAGCAATCTTGTGAATCCAATAAGTTCATTTGTGTCATTGGATGAATATTTAGGTCATTTTCATCCTCCCTAGGCTTATTCTTGTCCAATTAGGGTTTCTAAACAATCTTGTGCATCCAATAAGTTTATATGTGTCATTGGATGAACATTTAGGTCATTTTCGTCCTCCCTAGGCTTGTTCTTGTCCAATTAGGGTTTTTAACCAATCTTGTGCATCCAATATGTTCATTTGTGTCATTGGATGAACATTTAGGTCCTTTTCGTCCTCCCTAGTCTTATTCTTGTCCAATTAGGGTTTTAAGCAATCTTGTGCATCCAATAAGTTCGTTTGTGTCATTGGATGAACATTTAGGTCATTTTCGTCCACCGTAGGCTTATTCTTGTCCAATTAGAGTTTTTAACCAATCTTGTGCATCCAATAAGTTCATTTGTGTCATTGGATGAACATTTAGGTCATTTTCGTCCTCCCTAGGCGTATTCTTGTCCAATTAGGGTTTTTAACCAATCTTGTGCATCCAATAAGTTCATTTGTGTCATTGGATGAACATTTAGGTCATTTTCGTCCTCCCTATGCTTATTGTTGTCCAATATGTTCATTTGTGTCATTGGATGAACATTTAGGTCATTTTCGTCCTCCTTAGGCTTATTCTTGTCCAATTAGGGTTTATGCAATCTTGTGCATCCATTTAGTTCATTTGTGTCATTGGATGAACATTTAGGTCATTTTCTTCCTCCCTAGGCTTATTCTTGTCCAATTAGGGTTTTTAACCAATCTTGTGCATCCAATTGGTGTGTTTGTGTCATTGGATGAACATTTAGGTCATTTTCATCCTCCCTAGGCTTATTGTTGTCCAATTACGGTTTTTAACCAATCTTGTGCATTCAATACGTGTGTTTGTGTCATTGGATGAACATTTAGGTAATTTTCGTCCTCCCTAGGCTGATTCTTGTCCAATTAGGGTTTTTAACCAATCTTGTGCATCCAATAGGTGTGTTTGTGTCATTGGATGAACATTTAGGTCATTTTCGCCTCCCTAGTCTTATTCTTGTCCAATTAGGGTTTTAAGCAATCTTGTGAATCCAATAAGTTCATTTGTGTCATTGGATGAATATTTAAGTCATTTTCATCCTCCCTAGGCTTATTCTTGTCCAATTAGGGTTTCTAACCAATCTTGTGCATCCAATAAGTATATATGTGTCATTGGATGAACATTTAGGTCGTTTTCGTCCTCCCTAGGCTTATTCTTGTCCAATTAGGGTTTTTAACCAATCTTGTGCATCCAATATGTTCATTTGTGTCATTGGATGAACATTTAGGTCATTTTCGTCCTCCCTAGTCTTATTCTTGTCCAATTAGGGTTTTAAGCAATCTTGTGCATCCAATAAGTTCATTTGTGTCATTGGATGAACATTTAGGTCATTTTCGTCCATCGTAGGCTTATTCTTGTCCAATTAGGGTTTTTAACCAATCTTGTGCATCCAATAGGTTCATTTGTGTCATTGGATGAACATTTAGGTCATTTTCGTCCTCCCTAGGCGTATTCTTGTCCAATTAGGGTTTTTAACCAATCTTGTGCATCCAATAAGTTCATTTGTGACATTGGATGAACATTTAGGTCATTTTGGTCCTCCCTAGGCTTATTCTTGTCCAATTAGGGTTTTTAACCAATCTTGTGCATCCAATAAGTTCATTTGTGTCATTGGATGAACATTTAGGTCATTTTCGTCCTCCCTATGCTTATTCTTGTCCAATTAGGGTTTTTAACCAATCTTGTGCATTCAATAGGTGTGTTTGTGTCATTGGATGAACATTTAGGTCATTTTCGTCCTCCCTAGTCTTATTCTTGTCCAATTAGGGTTTTTAACCAATCTTGTGCATCCAATAAGTTCATTTGTGTCATTGGATGAACATTTAGGTCATTTTCGTCCTCCCTAGGCGTATTCTTGTCCAATTAGGGTTTTTAACCAATCTTGTGCATCCAATAAGTTCATTTGTGTCATTGGATGAACATTTAGGTCATTTTCGTCCTCCCTATGCTTATTGTTTTCCAATATGTTCATTTGTGTCATTGGATGAACATTTAGGTCATTTTCGTCCTCCTTAGGCTTATTCTTGTCCAATTAGGGTTTATGCAATCTTGTGCATCCATTTAGTTCATTTGTGTCATTGGATGAACATTTAGGTCATTTTCATCCTCCCTAGGCTTATTCTTGTCCAATTAGGGTTTTTAACCAATCTTGTGCATCCAATAGGTGTGTTTGTGTCATTGGATGAACATTTAGGTCATTTTCGTCCTCCCTAGGCTTATTCTTGTCCAATTAGGGTTTTTAACCAATCTTGTGCATCCAATAAGTTCATTTGTGTCATTGGATTAACGTTTAGGTCATTTTCGTCCTTCCTATGCTTATTCTTGTCCAATTAGGGTTTCTAACCAATCTTGTGCATCCAATAGGTGTGTTTGTGTCATTGGATGAACATTTAGGTCATTTTCGTCCTCCCTAAGCTTATTTTTGTCCAATTAGGGTTTTTAACCAATCTTGTGCATCCAATAAGTTCATTTGTGTCATTGGGTGAACATTTAGGTCATTTTCGTCCTTCCTATGCTCATTCTTGTGCAATTAGGGTTTCTAACCAATCTTGTGCATCCAATAGGTGTGTTTAGTCATTTGATGAACATTTAGGTTATTTTCGTCCTCCCTAGGCTTATTCTTGTCCAATTAGGGTTTTTAACCAATCTTGTGCATCCAATAAGTTCATTTGTGTCATTGGATTAACATTTAGGTCATTTTCGTCCTCCCTACGCTTATTCTTGTCCAATTAGGGTTTCTAACCAATCTTGTGCATCCAATAGGTGTGTTTGTGTCATTGGATAAACATTTAGGTCATTTTTGTCCTCTTTAGGCTTATTCTTGTCCAATTAGGGTTTTTAACAAATCTTGTGCATCCAATAGGTGTGTTTAGTCATTTGATGAACATTTAGCTTATTTTCATCCTCCCTAGGCTTATTCTTGTCCAATTAGGGTTTTTAACCAATCTTGTGCATCCAATAAGTTCATTTGTGTCATTGGATTAACATTTAGGTCATTTTCGTCCTCCCTAGGCTTATTCTTGTCCAATTAGGGTTTCTAACCAATCTTGTGCATCCAATAGGTGTGTTTAGTCATTTGATTAACATTTAGGTTATTTTCATCCTCCCTAGGCTTATTCTTGTCCAATTAGGGTTTTTAACCAATCTTGTGCATCCAATAAGTTCATTTGTGTCATTGGATTAACATTTAGGTCATTTTCGTCCTCCCTAGGCTTATTCTTGTCCAATTAGGGTTTCTAACCAATCTTGTGCATCCAATAAGTTCATTTGTGTCATTGGATGAACATTTAGGTCATTTTCGTCCTCCGTAGGCTTATTCTTGTCCAATTAGGGTTTTTAACCAATCTTGTGCATCCAATATGTTCATTTGTGTCATTGGATGAACATTTAGGTCATTTTCGTCCTCCCTAGTCTTATTCTTGTCCAATTAGGGTTTTTAACCAATCTTGTGCATCCAATAAGTTCATTTGTGTCATTGGATGAACATTTTGGTCATTTTCGTCCTCCCTAGGCTTATTCTTGTTCAATTAGGGTTTTTAACCAACCTTGTGCATCCAATAAGTTCATTTGTGTCATTGGTGGATCATTTAGGTCATTTACGTCCTCCCTAGGCTTATTCTTGTCCAATTAGGGTTTTTAACCAATCTTGTGCATCCAATAAGTATATTTGTGTCATTGGATGAACATTTAGGTCATTTTCGTCCTCCCTAGGCTTATTCTTGTCCAATTAGGGTTTTTAACCAATCTTGTGCATCCAATAAGTTCATTTGTGTCATTGGATGAACATTTAGGTCATTTTCGTCCTCCCTAGGCTTATTCTTGTCCAATTAGGGTTTTTAACCAATCTTGTGCATCCAATAAGTTCATTTGTGTCATTGGATGAACATTTAGGTCATTTTCGTCCTCCCTAGTCTTATTCTAGTCGAATTAGGGTTTTTATGCAATCTTGTGCATCCAATAGGTGTGTTTGTGTCATTGGAGGAACATTTAGGTCATTTTCGTCCTCCCTAGTCTTATTCTTGTCCAATTAGGGTTTTTATGCAATCTTGTGCATCCAATAGGTATGTTTGTGTCATTGGAGGAACATTTAGGTCATTTTCGTCCTCCCTAGGCTTATTCTTGTCCAATTAGGGTTTTTAACCAATCTTGTGCATCCAATAAGTTCATTTGTGTCATTGGATGAACATTTAGGTCATTTTCGTCCTCCCTAGTCTTATTCTTGTCCAATTAGGGTTTTTAACCAACCTTGTGCATCCAATAAGTTCATTTGTGTCATTGGAGGAACATTTAGGTCATTTTCGTCCTCCCTAGTCTTATTCTTGCCCAATTAGGGTTTTTATGCAATCTTGTGCATCCAATAGGTGTGTTTGTGTCATTGGACAAACATTTAGTTTATTTTCGTCCTCCCTAGGCTTATTCTTGTCCAATTAGGGTTTTTAACCAATCTTGTGCATCCAATAAGTTCATTTGTGTCATTGGACAAACATTTAGGTCATTTTCGTCCTCCCTAGGCTTATTCTTGTCCAATTAGGGTTTTTAACCAATCTTGTGCATCCAATAAGTTCATTTGTGTCATTGGATGAACATTTAGGTCATTTTCGTCCTCCCTAGTCTTATTCTTGTCCAATTAGGGTTTTTAACCAATCTTGTGCATCCAATAGGTGTGTTTGTGTCATTGGACGAACATTTAGGTCATTTTCGTCCTCCCTAGGCTCATTCTTGTCCGATTAGGGTTTTTAACCAATGTTGTGCATTCAATAAGTTCATTTGTGTCATTGGATGAACATTTAGGTCATTTTCGTCCTCCCTAGTCTAATTCTTGTCCTATTAGGGTTTTTATGCAATCTTGTGCATCCAATAGGTGTGTTTATGTCATTGGAGGAACATTTAGGTCATTTTCGTCCTCCCTAGTCTTATTCTTGTCCAATTAGGGTTTTTATGCAATCTTGTGCATCCAATAGGTGTGTTTGTGTCATTGGACGAACATTTAGGTCATTTTCGTCCTCCCTAGGCTTGTTCTTGTCCAATTAGGATTTTTATGCAATCTTGTGCATCCTATAGGTGTGTTTGTGTCATTGGACGAACATTTAGGTCATTTTCGTCCTCCCTAGGCTTATTCTTGTCCAATTAGGGTTTTTAACCAATCTTGTGCATCCAATAAGTTCATTTGTGTCATTGGATGAACATTTAGGTCATTTTCGTCCTCCCTAGGCTTATTCTTGTCCAATTAGGGTTTTTAACCAATCTTGTGCATCCAATAAGTTCATTTATGTCATTGGATGAACAATTAGGTCATTTTCGTCCTCCCTAGGCTTATTCTTGTCCAATTAGGGTTTTTAACCAATCTTTTGCATCCAATAAGTTCATTTGTGTCATTGGATGAACATTTAGGTCATTTTCGTCCTCCCTAGGCTTATTCTTGTCCAATTAGGGTTTTTAACCAATCTTGTGCATCCAATAAGTTCATTTGTGTCATTGGATGAACATTTAGGTCATTTTCGTCCTCCCTAGTCTTATTCTTGTCCAATTAGGGTTTTAAGCAATCTTGTGCATCAAATATGTGTGTTTGTGTCATTAGATGAACATTTAGGTCATTTTCGTCCTCCCTAGGCTTATTCTTGTCCAATTAGGGTTTTTAACCAACCTTGTGCATCCAATAAGTTCATTTGTGTCATTGGTTGAACATTTAGGTCATTTTCGTCCTCCCTAGTCTTATTCTTGTCCAATTAGGGTTTTTATGCAATCTTGTGCTTCCAATAGTTGTGTTTGTGTCATTGGACGAACATTTAGGTCATTTTCGTCCTCCCTAGGCTTATTCTTGTCCAATTAGGGTTTTTAACCAATCTTGTGCATCCAATAAGTTCATTTGTGTCATTGGATGAACATTTAGGTCATTTTCGTCCTCCCTAGTCTTATTCTTGTCCAATTAGGGTTTTTAACCAATCTTGTGCATCCAATAAGTTCATTTGTGTCATTGGATGAACATTTAGGTCATTTTCGTCCTCCCTAGGCTTATTCTTGTCCAATTAGGATTTTTATACAATCTTGTGCATCCAATAGGTGTGTTTGTGTCATTGGACGAACATTTAGGTCATTTTGGTCCTCCCTAGGCTTATTCTTGTCCAATTAGGGTTTTTAACCAATCTTGTGCATCCAATAAGTTCATTTGTGTCATTGGATGAACATTTAGGTCATTTTCGTCCTCCCTAGTCTTATTCTTGTCCAATTAGGGTTTTAAGCAATCTTTTGCATCCGATATGTTCATTTGTGTCATTGGATGAATATTTAGGTCATTTTCATCCTTCCTAGGCTTATTCTTGTCCAATTAGGGTTTTTAACCAATCTTGTGCATCCAATAAGTTTATTTGTGTCATTGGATGAACATTTAGGTCATTTTCGTCCTCCATAGGCTTATTCTTGTCCAATTAGGGTTTCTAAACAATGTTGTGCATCCATTAGGTGTGTCTGTGTCATTGGATGAACATTTAGGTCATTTTCGTCCTCCCTAGGCTTATTCTTGTCCAATTAGGGTTTTTAACCAATCTTTTGCATGGAATAGGTGTGTTTGTGTCATTGGATGAACATTTAGGTCATTTTCGTCCTCCCTAGGCTTATTCTTGTCCAATTAGGGTTTTTAACCAAAGTTGTGCATCCAATAAGTTCATTTGTGTCATTGGATGAACATTTAGGTCATTTTCGTGCTCCCTAGTCTTATTCTTGTCCAATTTAGGTTTTAAGCAATCGTGTGCATCCAATAAGTTCATTTGTGTCATTGGATGAATATTTAAGTCATTTTCATCCTCCCTAGGCTTATTCTTGTCCAATTAGGGTTTCTAACCAATCTTGTGCATCCAATAAGTTTATATGTGTCATTGGATGAACATTTAGGTCATTTTCGTCCTCCTTAGGCTTATTCTTGTCCTATTAGGGTTTTTAACCAATCTTGTGCATCCAATATGTTCATTTGTGTCATTGGATGAACATTTAGGTCATTTTCGTCCTCCCTAGTCTTATTCTTGTCCAATTAGGGTTTTAAGCAATCTTGTGCATCCAATAAGTTCATTTGTGTCATTGGATGAACATTTAGGTCATTTTCGTCCATCGTAGGCTTATTCTTGTCCAATTAGGGTTTTTAACCAATCTTGTGCATCCAATAGGTTCATTTGTGTCATTGGATGAACATTTAGGTCATTTTCGTCCTCCCTAGGCGTATTCTTGTCCAATTAGGGTTTTTAACCAATCTTGTGCATCCAATAAGTTCATTTGTGACATTGGATGAACATTTAGGTCATTTTGGTCCTCCCTAGGCTTATTCTTGTCCAATTAGGGTTTTTAACCAATCTTGTGCATCCAATAAGTTCATTTGTGTCATTGGATGAACATTTAGGTCATTTTCGTCCTCCCTAGTCTTATTCTTGTCCAATTTAGGTTTTAAGCAATCTTGTGCATCCAATAAGTTCATTTGTGTCATTGGATGAACATTTAGGTCATTTTTGTCCTCCCTAGGCTGATTCTTGTCCAATTAGGGTTTTTAACCAATCTTGTGCATCCAATAGGTGTGTTTGTGTCATTGGATGAACATTTAGGTCATTTTCGTCCTCCCTAGTCTTATTCTTGTCCAATTAGGGTTTTAAGCAATCTTGTGCATCCATTTAGTTCATTTGTGTCATTGGATGAACATTTAGGTCATTTTCTTCCTCCCTAGGCTTATTCTTGTCCAATTAGGGTTTTTAACCAATCTTGTGCATCCAATAGGTGTGTTTGTGTCATTGGATGAACATTTAGGTCATTTTCATCCTCCCTAGGCTTATTGTTGTCCAATTACGGTTTTTAACCAATCATTTGCATTCAATACGTGTGTTTGTGTCATTGGATGAACATTTAGGTAATTTTCGTCCTCCCTAGGCTGATTCTTGTCCAATTAGGGTTTTTAACCAATCTTGTGCATCCAATAGGTGTGTTTGTGTCATTGGATGAACATTTAGGTCATTTTCGCCTCCCTAGTCTTATTCTTGTCCAATTAGGGTTTTAAGCAATCTTGTGAATCCAATAAGTTCATTTGTGTCATTGGATGAATATTTAAGTCATTTTCATCCTCCCTAGGCTTATTCTTGTCCAATTAGGGTTTCTAACCAATCTTGTGCATCCAATAAGTTTATATGTGTCATTGGATGAACATTTAGGTCATTTTTGTCCTCCCTAGGCTTATTCTTGTCCAATTAGGGTTTTTAACCAATCTTGTGCATCCAATATGTTCATTTGTGTCATTGGATGAGCATTTAGGTCATTTTCGTCCTCCCTAGTGTTATTCTTGTCCAATTAGGGTTTTAAGCAATCTTGTGCATCCAATAAGTTCAGTTGTGTCATTGGATGAACATTTAGGTCATTTTCGTCCACCGTAGGCTTATTCTTGTCCAATTAGGGTTTTTAACCAATCTTGTGCATCCAATAGGTTCATTTGTGTCATTCGATGAACATTTAGGTCATTTTCGTCCTCCCTAGGCGTATTCTTGTCCAATTAGGGTTTTTAACCAATCTTGTGCATCCAATAAGTTCATTTGTGTCATTGGATGAACATTTTGGTCATTTTCGTCCTCCCTAGGCTTATTCTTGTCCAATTAGGGTTTTTAACAAATCTTGTGCATCCAATAAGTTCATTTGTGTCATTGGATGAACATTTAGGTCATTTTCGTCCCCCATAGGCTTATTCTTGTCCAATTAGGGTTTCTAAACAATCTTGTGCATCCAATAGGTGTGTCTGTGTCATTGGATGAACATTTAGGTCATTTTCGTCCTCCCTAGGATTATTCTTGTCCAATTAGGGTTTTTAACCAATCTTGTGCATGCAATAGGTGTGTTTGTGTCATTGGATGAACATTTAGGTCATTTTCGTCCTCCCTAGGCTTATTCTTGTCCAATTAGGGTTTTTAACCAATCTTGTGCATCCAATAAGTTCAATTGTGTCATTGGATGAACATTTAGGTCATTTTCGTCCACCCTAGGCTTATTCTTGTCCAATTAGGGTTTTTAACCAATCTTGTGCATCCAATAAGTTCATTTGTGTCATTGGATGAACATTTAGGTCATTTTCTTCCTCCCTAGGCTTATTCTTGTCCAATTAGGGTTTTTAACCAATCTTGTGCATCCAATAGGTGCGTTAGTGTCATTGGACGAACATTTAGGTCATTTTCGTCCTCCCTAGGCTTATTCTTGTCCAATTAGGGTTTTTAACCAATCTTGTGCATCCAATAAGTTCATTTGTGTCATTGGATGAACATTTAGGTCATTTTCGTCCTCCCTAGGCTTATTCTTGTCCAATTAGGGTTTTTAACCAATCTTGTGCATCCAATAAGTTCATTTGTGTCATTGGATGAACATTTAGGTCATTTTCGTCCTCCCTAGGCTTATTCTTGTCCAATTAGGGTTTTTAACCAATCTTGTGCATCCAATAAGTTCATTTGTATCATTGGATAAACATTTAGGTCATTTTCGTCCTCCCTAGGCTTATTCTTGTCCAATTAGGGTTTTTATGCAATCTTGTGCATCCAATAGGTGTGTTTGTGTCATTGGACGAACATTTAGGTCATTTTCGTCCTCCCTAGGCTTATTCTTGTCCGATTAAGGTTTTTAACCAATCTTGTGCATTCAATAAGTTCATTTGTGTCATTGGATGAACATTTAGGTCATTTTCGTCCTCCCTAGTCTTATTCTTGTCCAATTAGGGTTTTTATGCAATCTTGTGCATCCAATAGGTGTGTTTGTGTCATTGTAGGAACATTTAGGTCATTTTCGTCCTCCCTAGTCTTATTCTTGTCCAATTAGGGTTTTTAACCAACCTTGTGCATCCAATAGGTGTGTTTGTGTCATTGGACGGACATTTAGGTCAATTTCGTCCTCCCTAGTCTTATTCTTGTCCAATTAGGGTTTTTATGCAATCTTGTGCATCCAATAGGTGTGTTTGTGTCATTGGAGGAACATTTAGGTCATTTTCGTCCTCCCTAGTCTTATTCTTGTCCAATTAGGGTTTTTATGCAATCTTGTGCATCCTATAGGTGTGTTTGTGTCATTGGATGAACATTTAGGTCATTTTCGTCCTCCCTAGTCTTATTCTTGTCGAATTAGGGTTTTTATGCAATCTTGTGCATCCAATAGGTGTGTTTGTGTCATTGGAGGAACATTTAGGTCATTTTCGTCCTCCCTAGTCTTATTCTTGTCCAATTAGGGTTTTTTATGTAATTTTGTGCATCCAATAGGTGTGTTTGTGTCATTGGACGAACATTTAGGTCATTTTCGTCCTCCCTAGGCTTATTCTTGTCCAGTTATGGTTTTTAACCAATCTTGTGCATCCAATAAGTTCATTTGTGTCATTGGATGAACATTTAGGTCATTTTCTTCCTCCCTAGTCTTATTCTTGTCCAATTAGGGTTTTTATGCAATCTTGTGCATCCAATAGGTGTGTTTGTGTCATTGGAGGAACATTTAGGTCATTTTCGTCCTCCCTAGGCTTATTCTTGTCCAATTAGGGTTTTTAACCAATCTTGTGCATCCAATAAGTTCATTTGTGTCATTGGATGAACATTTAGGTCATTTTCGTCCTCCCTAGTCTTATTCTTGTCCAATTAGGGTTTTAAGCAATCTTTTGCATCCGATATGTTCATTTGTGTCATTGGATGAATATTTAGGTCATTTTCATCCTTCCTAGGCTTATTCTTGTCCAATTAGGGTTTTTAACCAATCTTGTGCATCCAATAAGTTCATTTGTGTCATTGGTTGAACATTTAGGTCATTTTCGTCCTCCCTAGGCTTATTCTTGTCCAATTAGGGTTTTTAACCAACCTTGTGCATCCAATAAGTTCATTTGTGTCATTGGAGGAACATTTAGGTCATTTTCGTCCTCCCTAATCTTATTCTTGTCAAATTAGGGTTTTTATGCAATCTTGTGGATCCAATAGGTGTGTTTGTGTCATTGGACGAACATTTAGGTCATTTTCGTCCTCCCTAGGCTTATTCTTGTCCAATTAGGGTTTTTAACCAATCTTGTGCATCCAATAAGTTCATTTGTGTCATTGGATGAACATTTAGGTCATTTTCGTCCTCCCTAGTCTTATTCTTGTCCAATTAGGGTTTTTATGCAATCTTGTGCATCCAATATGTGTGTTTGTGTCATTGGATGAACATTTAGGTCATTTTCGTCCTCCATATGCTTATTCTTGTCCAATTAGGGTTTTTAACAAATCTTGTGGATCCAATAACTTCATTTGTGTCATTGGATGAACATTTAGGTCATTTTCGTCCTCCCTAGTCTTATTCTTGTCTAATTAGGGTTTTTATGCAATCTTGTGCATCCAATAGGTGTGTTTGTGTCATTGGAGGAACATTTAGGTCATTTTCATCCTCCCTAGTCTTATTCTTGTCCAATTAGGGATTTTATGCAATCTTGTGCATCCAATAGGTGTGTTTGTGTCACTGGACGAACATTTAGGTCATTTTCGTCCTCCCTAGGCTTATTCTTGTCCAATTAGGGTTTTTAACCAATCTTGTGCATCCAATAAGTTCATTTGTGTCATAGGAGGCACATTTAGGTCATTTTCGTCCTCCCTAGGCTTATTCTTGTCCAATTAGGGTTTTTAACCAATCTTGTGCATCCAATAAGTTCATTTGTGTCATTGGATGAACATTTAGGTCATTTTCGTCCTCCCTAGGCTTATTCTTGTCCAATTAGGGTTTTTAACCAATCTTGTGCATCCAATAAGTTCATTTGTGTCATTGGATGAACATTTAGGTCATTTTCGTCCTCCCTAGGCTTATTCTTGTCCAATTAGGGTTTTTAACCAATCTTGTGCCTCCCATAAGTTCAATTGTGTCATTGGATGAACATTTAGGTCATTTTCGTCCACCCTAGGCTTATTCTTGTCCAATTAGGGTTTTTAACCAATCTTGTGCATCCAATAAGTTCATTTGTGACATTGGATGAACATTTAGGTCATTTTGGTCCTCCCTAGGCTTATTTTTGTCCAATTAGGGTTTTAAGCAATCTTGTGCATCCAATAAGTTCATTTGTGTCATTGGATGAACATTTAGGTCATTTTCGTCCAGCGTAGGCTTATTCTTGTCCAATTAGGGTTTTTAACCAATGTTGTGCATCCAATAAGTTCATTTGTGTCATTAGATTAACATTTAGGTCATTTTCGTCCTCCCTAAGCTTATTCTTGTCCAATTAGGGTTTCTAATCAATCTTGTGCATCCAATAAGTTCATTTGTGTAATTGGATGAACATTTAGGTCATTTTCGTGCTCCCCAGGCTTATTCTTGTCCAATTAGGGGTTTTAACCAATCTTGTGCATCCAATAGGTGTGTTAGTGTCATTGGATGAACATTTAGGTCATTTTCATCCTCCCTAGGCTTATTGTTGTCCAATTAGGGTTTTTAACCAATCTTGTGCATTCAATAGATGTGTTTGTGTCATTGGATGAACATTTAGGTAATTTTCGTCCTCCCTAGGCTGATTCTTGTCCAATTAGGGTTTCTTAACCAATCTTGTGCATCCAATAGGTGTGTTTGTGTCATTGGATGAACATTTAGGTCATTTTCATCCTCCCTAGGCTTATTGTTGTCCAATTAGAGTTTTTAACCAATCTTGTGCATTCAATAGGTGTGTTTGTGTCATTGGATGAACATTTAGGTCATTTTCGTCCTCCCTAGGCTGATTCTTGTCCAATTAGGGCTTTTAACCAATCTTGTGCATCCAATAGGCGTGTTTGTGTCAATGGATGAACATTTAGGTCATTTTCGTCCTCCCTAGTCTTATTCTTGTCCAATTAGGGTTTTAAGCAATCTGGTGCATCCAATAAGTTCATTTGTGTCATTGGATGAATATTTAGGTCTTTTTCATCCTCCCTAGGCTTATTCTTGTTCAATTAGGGTTTCAAACCAATCTTGTGCATCCAATAAGTTTATTTGTGTCATTGGATGAACATTTAGGTCATTTTCGTCCTCCCTAGGCTTATTCTTGTCCAATTAGGGTTTTTAACCAATCTTGTGCATCCAATATGTTCATTTGTGTCATTGGATGAACATTTAGGTCATTTTCGTCCTCCCTAGTCTTATTCTTGTCCAATTAGGGTTTTAAGCAATCTTGTGCATCCAATAAGTTCATTTGTGTCATTGGATGAACATTTAGGTCATTTTCGTCCAGCGTAGGCTTATTCTTGTCCAATTAGGGTTTTTAACCAATGTTGTGCATCCAATAAGTTCATTTGTGTCATTAGATTAACATTTAGGTCATTTTCGTCCTCCCTAAGCTTATTCTTGTCCAATTAGGGTTTCTAATCAATCTTGTGCATCCAATAAGTTCATTTGTGTAATTGGATGAACATTTAGGTCATTTTCGTGCTCCCCAGGCTTATTCTTGTCCAATTAGGGGTTTTAACCAATCTTGTGCATCCAATAGGTGTGTTAGTGTCATTGGATGAACATTTAGGTCATTTTCATCCTCCCTAGGCTTATTGTTGTCCAATTAGGGTTTTTAACCAATCTTGTGCATTCAATAGATGTGTTTGTGTCATTGGATGAACATTTAGGTAATTTTCGTCCTCCCTAGGCTGATTCTTGTCCAATTAGGGTTTCTTAACCAATCTTGTGCATCCAATAGGTGTGTTTGTGTCATTGGATGAACATTTAGGTCATTTTCATCCTCCCTAGGCTTATTGTTGTCCAATTAGAGTTTTTAACCAATCTTGTGCATTCAATAGGTGTGTTTGTGTCATTGGATGAACATTTAGGTCATTTTCGTCCTCCCTAGGCTGATTCTTGTCCAATTAGGGCTTTTAACCAATCTTGTGCATCCAATAGGCGTGTTTGTGTCAATGGATGAACATTTAGGTCATTTTCGTCCTCCCTAGTCTTATTCTTGTCCAATTAGGGTTTTAAGCAATCTTGTGCATCGAATAAGTTCATTTGTGTCATTGGATGAATATTTAGGTCTTTTTCATCCTCCCTAGGCTTATTCTTGTTCAATTAGGGTTTCAAACCAATCTTGTGCATCCAATAAGTTTATTTGTGTCATTGGATGAACATTTAGGTCATTTTCGTCCTCCCTAGGCTTATTCTTGTCCAATTAGGGTTTTTAACCAATCTTGTGCATCCAATATGTTCATTTGTGTCATTGGATGAACATTTAGGTCATTTTCGTCCTCCCTAGTCTTATTCTTGTCCAATTAGGGTTTTAAGCAATCTTGTGCATCCAATAAGTTCATTTGTGTCATTGGATGAACATTTAGGTCATTTTCGTCCAGCGTAGGCTTATTCTTGTCCAATTAGGGTTTTTAACCAATGTTGTGCATCCAATAAGTTCATTTGTGTCATTAGATTAACATTTAGGTCATTTTCGTCCTCCCTAAGCTTATTCTTGTCCAATTAGGGTTTCTAATCAATCTTGTGCATCCAATAAGTTCATTTGTGTAATTGGATGAACATTTAGGTCATTTTCGTGCTCCCCAGGCTTATTCTTGTCCAATTAGGGGTTTTAACCAATCTTGTGCATCCAATAGGTGTGTTAGTGTCATTGGATGAACATTTAGGTCATTTTCATCCTCCCTAGGCTTATTGTTGTCCAATTAGGGTTTTTAACCAATCTTGTGCATTCAATAGACGTGTTTGTGTCATTGGATGAACATTTAGGTAATTTTCGTCCTCCCTAGGCTGATTCTTGTCCAATTAGGGTTTTTTAACCAATCTTGTGCATCCAATAGGTGTGTTTGTGTCATTGGATGAACATTTAAGTCATTTTCGTCCTCCTTATGCTTATTCTTGTCCAATTAGGGTTTTTAAGCAATCTTGTGCATTCAATAGGTGTGTTTGTGTCATTGGATGAACATTTAGGTCATTTTCGTCCTCCCTAGTCTTATTCTTGTCCAATTAGGGCTTTAAGCAATCTTAAGCATCCAATAAGTTCATTTGTGTCATTGGATGAACATTTAGGTCATTTTCGTCCTCCCTAGGCTTATTCTTGTCCAATTAGGGTTTTTAACCAATCTTTTGCATCCAATAAGTTCATTTGTGTCATTGGATGAACATTTAGGTCATTTTCGTCCACCCTAGGCTTATTCTTGTCCAATTAGGGTTTTTAACCAATCTTGTGCAACCAATAAATTCATTTGTGACATTGGATGAACATTTAGGTCATTTTGGTCCTCCCTAGGCTTATTCTTATCCAATTAGGGTTTTTAACCAATCTTGTGCATCCAATATGTTCATTTGTGTCATTGGATGAACATTTAGGTCATTTTTGTCCTCCCTAGGCTTATTCTTGTCCAATTAGGGTTTTAAGCAATCTTGTCCTTCTAGTAGGTGTGTTTGTGTCATTGAATTAACATTTAAGTCATTTTCGTCCTCCCTAGGCTTATTCTTGCCCAATTAGGGTTTTTAACCAATCTTGTGCATCCAATAAGTTCATTTGTGACCTTGGATGAACATTTAGGTCATTTTCGTCCTCCCTAGGCTTATTCTTGTCCAATAAGGGTTTTTAACCAATCTTGTGCATCCAATAAGTTCATTTGTGTCATTGGATGAACATTTAGGTCATTTTCGTCCTCCCTAGTCTTATTCTTGTCCAATTAGGGTTTTAAACAATCTTGTGCATCCGATAAGTTCATTTGTGTCATTGGATGAATATTTAGGTCATTTTTATCCTCCCTAGGCTTATTTTTGTCCAACTAGAGTTTCTAACCAATCTTGTGCATCCAATAGGTGTGTTTGTGTCATTGAATGAACATTTAGGTCATTTTCGTCCTCCCTAGTCTTATTCTTGTCCAATTAGGGTTTTTAACCAGTCTTGTGCATCCAATAAGTTCATTTGTGTCATTGGATGAACATTTAGGTCATTTTCGTCCTCCCTAGTCTTATTCTTGTCCAATTATGGTTTTAAGCAATCTTGTGCATCCGATAAGTTCATTTGTGTCATTGGATGAATATTTAGGTCATTTTTATCCTCCCTAGGCTTATCCTTGTCCAATAAGGGTTTCTAACCAATCTTGTGCATCCATTAAGTTCATTTGTTTCATTGGATGAACATTTAGGTCATTTTCGTCCTCCCTGGTCTTATTCTTGTCCAATTAGGGTTTTAAGCAATCTTGTGCATCCGATAAGTTCATTTATGTCATTGGAAGAATATTTAGGTCATTATGATCCTCCCTAGGCTTATTCTTGTCCAACTAGGGTTTCTAACCAATCTTGTGCATCCAATAGGTGTGTTTGTGTCATTGGATGAACATTTATGTCATTTTCGTCCTCCCTATTCTTATTCTTGTCCAATTAGGGTTTTTAACCAATCTTGTGCATCCAATAAGTTCATTTGTTTCATTGGATGAACATTTAGGTCATTTTCGTCCTCCCTAGTCTTATTCTTGTCCAATTAGGGTTTTAAGCAATCTTGTGCATCCGATAAGTTCATTTGTGTCATTGGAAGAATATTTAGGTCATTTTGATCCTCCCTCGGCCTATTCTTGTCCAACTAGGGTTTCTAACCAATCTTGTGCATCCAATAGGTGTGTTTGTGTCATTGGATGAACATTTAGGTCATTTTCGTCCTCCCTAGTCTTATTCTTGTCCAATTAGGGTTTTTAACCAGTCTTGTGCATCCAATAAGTTCATTTGTGTCATTGGATGAACATTTAGGTCATTTTCGTCCTCCCTAGTCTTATTCTTGTCCAATTATGGTTTTAAGCAATCTTGTGCATTCGATATGTTCATTTGTGTCATTGGATGAATACTTAGGTCATTTTCATCCTCCCTAGGCTTATTCTTGTCCAATTAGGGTTTTTAACCAATCTTGTGCATCCAATAAGTTCATTTGTGTCATTGAATGAACATTTAGGTCATTTTCGTCCTCCATAGGCTAATTCTTGTCCAATTAGGGTTTCTAAACAATCTTGTGCATCCGATAGGTGTGTTTGTGTCATTGGATGAACATTTAGGTCATTTTCGTCCTCCATAGGCTTATTCTTGTCCAATTAGGGTTTTTAACCAATCTTGTGCATCCAATAGGTGTGTTTGTGTCAATGGATGAACATTTAGGTCATTTTCGTCCTCCCTAGGCTTATTCTTGTACAATTAGGGTTTTTAACCAATCTTGTGCATCCAATAAGTTCATTTGTGTCATTGGATGAACATTTAGGTCATTTTCGTCCTCCCTAGTCTTATTCTTGTCCAATTAGGGTTTTAAGCAATCTTATGCATCCGATAAGTTCATTTGTGTCATTGGAAGAATATTTAGGTCATTTTGATCCTCCCTAGGCTTATTCTTGTCCAACTAGGGTTTCTAACCAATCTTGTGCATCCAATAGGTGTGTTTGTGTCATTGGATGAACATTTAGGTCATTTTCATCCTCCCTAGTCTTATTCTTGTCCAATTATGGTTTTAAGCAATCTTGTGCTTCTAGTAGGTGTGTTTGTGTCATTGGATTAACATTTAAGTCATTTTCGTCCTCCCTAGGCTTATTCTTGCCCAATTAGGGTTTTTAACCAATCTTGTGCATCCAATAAGTTCATTTGTGACCTTGGATGAACATTTAGGTCATTTTCGTCCTCCCTAGGCTTATTCTTGTCCAATTAGGGTTTTTAACCAATCTTGTGCATCCAATAAGTTCATTTGTGTCATTGGATGAACATTTAGGTCATTTTCGTCCTCCCTAGTCTTATTCTTGTCCAATTAGGGTTTTAAGCAATCTTGTGCATCTGATAAGTTCATTTGTGTCATTGGATGAATATTTAGGTCATTTTTATCCTCCCTAGGCTTATCCTTGTCCAATTAGGGTTTCTAACCAATCTTGTGCATCCAATAAGTTCATTTGTTTCATTGGATGAACATTTAGGTCATTTTCGTCCTCCCTAGTCTTATTCTTGTCAAATTAGGGTTTTAAGCAATCTTGTGCATCCGATAAGTTCATTTATGTCATTGGAAGAATATTTAGGTCATTTTGATCCTCCCTAGGCTTATTCTTGTCCAACTAGGGTTTCTAAACAATCTTGTGCATCCAATAGGTGTGTTAGTGTCATTGGATGAACATTTAGGTCATTTTCGTCCTCCCTAGTCTTATTCTTGTCCAATTAGGGTTTTTAACCGATCTTGTGCATCCAATAAGTTCATTTGTTTCATCGGATGAACATTTAGGTCATTTTCGTCCTCCCTAGTCTTATTCTTGTCCAATTAGGGTTTTAAGCAATCTTGAGCATCCGATAAGTTCATTTGTGTCATTGGAAGAATATTTAGGTCATTTTGATCCTCCCTAGGCTTATTCTTGTCCAACTAGGGTTTCTAACCAGTCTTGTGCATCCAATAGGTGTGTTTGTGTCATTGGATGAACATTTAGGTCACTTTCGTCCTCCCTAGTCTTATTCTTGTCCAATTAGGGTTTTTAACCAGTCTTGTGCATCCAATAAGTTCATTTGTGTCATTGGATGAACATTTAGGTCATTTTCGTGCTCCCTAGTCTTATTCTTGTCCAATTGAGGTTTTAAGCAATCTTGTGCATCCAATAAGTTCATTTGTGTCATTGGATGAATATTTAAGTCATTTTCATCCTCCCTAGGCTTATTCTTGTCCAATTAGGGTTTCTAACCAATCTTGTGCATCCAATAAGTTTATATGTGTCATTGGATGAACATTTAGGTCATTTTCGTCCTCCCTAGGCTTATTCTTGTCCTATTAGGGTTTTTAACCAATCTTGTGCATCCAATATGTTCATTTGTGTCATTGGATGAACATTTAGGTCAATTTCGTCCTCCCTAGTCTTATTCTTGTCCAATTAGGGTTTTAAGCAATCTTGTGCATCCAATAAGTTCATTTGTGTCATTGGATGAACATTTAGGTCATTTTCGTCCACCGTAGGCTTATTCTTGTCCAATTAGGGTTTTTAACCAATCTTGTGCATCCAATAAGTTCATTTGTGTCATTGGATGAACATTTAGGTCATTTTCGTCCTCCCTAGGCTTATTGTTGTCCAATTAGGGTTTTTAACCAATCTTGTGCATCCAATAAGTTCATTTGTGTCAATGGATGAACATTTAGGTCATTTTCGTCCTCCCTAGGCTTATTCTTGTCCAATTAGGGTTTTTAACCAATCTTGTGCATCCAATAAGTTCATTTGTGTCATTGGATGAACATTTAGGTCATTTTCGTCCTCCCTAGGCTTATTCTTGTCCAATTAGGGTTTTTAACCAATCTTGTGCATCCAATAAGTTCATTTGTGTCATTGGATGAACATTTAGGTCATTTTCGTCCTCCCTAGGCTTATTCTTGTCCAATTACGGGTTTTAGCCAATCTTGTGCAACCAATAAGTTCATTTGTGTCATTGGAGGAACATTTAGGTCACTTTCGTCCTCTCTAGGCTTATTCTTGTCCAATTAGGATTTTTAACCAATCTTGTGCATCCAATAGGTGTGTTTGTGTCATTGGAGGAACATTTAGGTCATTTTCGTCCTCCCTAGTCTTATTCTTGTCCAATTAGGGTTTTTATGCAATCTTGTGCATCCAATAGGCGTGTTTGTCTCATTGGACGAACATTTAGGTCATTTTCGTCCTCCCTAGGCTTATTCTTGGCCAATTAGGGTTTTCAACCAATCTTGTGCATCCAATAAGTTCATTTGTGTCATTGGTGGAACATTTAAGTCATTTACGTCCTCCCTAGTCTTATTCTTGTCCAATTAGGGTTTTTATGCAATCTTTTGCATCCAATAGGTGTGTTTGTGTCATTGGATGAACATTTAGCTCCTTTTCGTCCTCCCTAGTCTTATTCTTGTCCAATTAGGGTTTTTATGCAATCTTGTGCATCCAATAGGTGTGTTTGTGTCATTGGACGAACATTTAGGTCATTTTCGTCCTCCCTAGGCTTATTCTTGTCCAATTAGGGTTTTTAACCAATCTTGTGCATCCAATAAGTTCATTTGTGTCATTGGATGAACATTTAGGTCATTTTCGTCCTCCCTAGTCTTATTCTTGTCCAATTAGGGTTTTTATGCAATCTTGTGCATCCAGTAGGTGTGTTTGTGTCATTGGACGAACATTTAGGTCATTTTCGTCATCCCTAGGCTTATTCTTGTCCGATTAGGGTTTTTAACCAATCTTGTGCATTCAATAAGTTCATTTGTGTCATTGGATGAACATTTAGGTCATTTTCGTCCTCCCTAGGCTTATTCTTGTCCAATTAGGGTTTTTAACCAATCTTGTGCTTCCAATAAGTTCATTTGTGTCATTGGATGAACATTTAGGTCATTTTCGTCCTCCCTAGGCTTATTCTTGTCCAAATAGGGTTTTTATGCAATCTTGTGCATCCAATAGGTGTGTTTGTGTCATTGGACGAACATTTAGCTCATTTTCGTCCTCCCTAGGCTTATTCTTGTCCAATTAGGGTTTTTAACCAATCTTGTGCATCCAATAAGTTCATTTGTGTCATTGGATGAACATTTAGGTCATTTTCGTCCTCCCTAGTCTTATTCTTGTCCAATTAGGGTTTTTATGCAATCTTGTGCATCCAATAGGTGTGTTTGTGTCATTGGAGGAACATTTAGGTCATTTTCGTCCTCCCTAGTCTTATTCTTGTCCAATAAGGGTTTTTATGCAATCTTGTGCATCCAATAGGTGTGTTTGTGTCATTGGAAGAACATTTAGGTCATTTTCATCCTCCCTAGGCTTATTCTTGTCCGATTAGGGTTTTTAACCAATCTTGTGCATTCAATAAGTTCATTTGTGTCATTGGACAAACATTTAGGTCATTTTCGTCCTCCCTAGGCTTATTCTTGTCCAATTAGGGTTTTTAACCAATCTTGTGCATCCAATAAGTTCATTTGTGTCATTGGATGAACATTTAGGTCATTTTCGTCCTCCCTAGTCTTATTCTTGTCCAATTAGGGATTTTGTGCAATCTTGTGCATCCAATAGGTGTGTTTGTGTCATTGGAGGAACATTTAGGTCATTTTCGTCCTCCCTAGTCTTATTCTTGTCCAATTAGGGTTTTTATGCAATCTTGTGCATCCAATAGGTGTGTTTGTGTCATTGGACGAACATTTAGGTCATTTTCGTCCTCCCTAGTCTTATTCTTGTCCAATTAGGGTTTTTATTCAATCTTGTGCATCCAATAGGTGTGTTTGTGTCATTCGACGAACATTTAGGTCATTTTCGTCCACCCTAGGCTTATTCTTGTCCAATTTGGGTTTTTAACTTATCTTGTGCATCCAATAAGTTCATTTGTGTCATTAGACAAACATTTAGTTCATTTTCGTCCTCCCTAGGCTTATTCTTGTAAAATTAGGGTTTTTAACCAATCATGTGCATCCAATAAGTTGCTTTGTGTCATTGGATGAACATTTAGGTCATTTTCTTCCTCCCTAGGCTTATTCTTGTCCAATTTGGGTTTTTAACCAATCTTGTGCATCCAATAAGTTCATTTGTGTCATTAGACGAACATTTAGCTCATTTTCGTCCACCCTAGGTTTATTCTTGTCCAATTAGGGTTTTTAACCAATCATGTGCATCTAATAAGTTCATTTGTGTCATTAGACGAACATTTAGTTCATTTTCGTCCTCCGTAGGCTTATTCTTGTCCAATTAGGGTTTTTAACCAATCATGTGCATCCAATAAGTTGCTTTGTGTCATTGGAGGAACATTTAGGTCATTTTCGTCCTCCCTAGGCTTATTCTTGTCCAATTAGGGTTTTTAACCAATCTTGTGCATCCAATAAGTTCATTTGTGTCATTGGATGAACATTTAGGTCATTTTCGTCCTCCCTAGGCTTATTCTTGTCCAATTAGGCTTTTCAACAAATCTTGTGCATCCAATAAGTTCATTTGTGTCATTGGATGAACATTTAGGTCATTTTCGTCCTCCCTAGGCTTATTCTTGTCCAATTAGGGTTTTTAACCAATCTTGTGCATCCAATAAGTTCATTTGTGTCGTTGGACGAACATTTAGGTCATTTTCGTCCTCCCTAGGCTTATTCTTGTCCAATTAGGGTTTTTAACCAATCTTGTGCATCCAATAAGTTCATTTGTGTCATTGGATGAACATTTAGGTCATTTTCGTCCTCCCTAGTCTTATTCTTGTCCAATTAGGGTATTTATGCAATCTTGTGCATCCAATAGGTGTGTTTGTGTCATTGCAGGAACATTTAGGTCATTTTCGTCCTCCCTAGGCTTATTCTTGTCCAATTAGGGTTTTTAACCAATCTTGTGCATCCAATAAGTTCATTTGTGTCGTTGGACGAACATTTAGGTCATTTTCGTCCTCCCTAGGCTTATTCTTGTCCAATTAGGGTTTTTAACCAATCTTGTGCATCCAATAAGTTCATTTGTGTCATTGGATGAACATTTAGGTCATTTTCGTCCTCCCTAGTCTTATTCTAGTCGAATTAGGGTTTTTATGCAATCTTGTGCATCCAATAGGTGTGTTTGTGTCATTGGAGGAACATTTAGGTCATTTTCGTCCTCCCTAGTCTTATTCTTGTCCAATTAGGGTTTTTATGCAATCTTGTGCATCCAATAGGTGTCTTTGTGTCATTCGACGAACATTTAGGTCATTTTCGTCCTCCCTAGGCTTATTCTTGTCCAATTAGGGTTTTTAACCAATCTTGTGCATCCAATAAGTTCATTTGTGTCATTGGATGAACATTTAGGTCATTTTCGTCCTCCCTAGTCTTATTCTTGTCAGATTAGGGTTTTTATGCAATCTTGTGCATCCAATATGTGTGTTTGTGTCATTGGATGAACATTTAGGTCATTTTCGTCCTCCCTAGGCTTATTCTTGTCCAATTAGGGTTTTTAACCAATCTTGTGCATCCAATAAGTTCATTTGTGTCATTGGATGAACATTTAGGTCATTTTCGTCCTCCCTAGTCTTATTCTTGTCCAATTAGGGTTTTTAACCAATCCTGTGCTTCCAATAAGTTCATTTGTGTCATTGGATGAACATTTAGGTCATTTTCGTCCTCCCTAGTCTTATTCTTGTCCAATTAGGGTTTTTATGCAATTTTGTGCATCCAATAGGTGTGTTTGTGTCATTGGTGGAACATTTAGGACATTTTCGTCCTCCCTAGTCTTATTCTTGTCCAATTAGGGTTTTTATGCAATATTGTGCATCCAATAGGTGTGTTTGTCTCATTAAACGAACATTTAGATCATTTTCGAACTCCCTAGGCTTGTTCTTGTCCAATTAGGGTTTTTAACCAACCTTGTGCATCCAATAAGTTCATTTGTGTCATTGGATGAACATTTAGGTCATTTTCGTCCTCCCTAGGCTTATTCTTGTCCAATTAGGGTTTTTAACCAATCTTGTACATCCAATAAGTTCATTTGTGTCATTGGATGAACATTTAGGTCATTTTCGTCCTCCCAAGGCTTATTCTTGTCCAATTAGGGTTTTTAACCAATCTTGTGCATCCAATAAGTTCATTTGTGTCATTGGGTGAACATTTAGGTCATTTTCGTCCTCCCTAGGCTAATTCTTGTCCAATTAGGGTTTCTAACCAATCTTGTGCATCCAATAGGTGTGTTTAGTCATTTGATGAACATTTAGGTCATTTTCGTCCTCCCTAGGCTTATTCTTGTCCAATTAGGGTTTTTAACCAATCTTGTGCATCCAATAAGTTCATTTGTGTCATTGGATGAACATTTAGGTCATTTTCGTCCTCCCTAGGCTTATTCTTGTCCAATTAGGGTTTTTAACCAATCTTGTGCATCCAATAGGTGTGTTTGTGTCATTGGATGAACATTTTGGTCATTTTCGTCCTCCCTAGTCTTATTCTTGTCCAATTAGGGTTTTAAGCAATCTTGTGCATCCAATAAGTTCATTTGTGTCATTGGATGAACATTTAGGTCATTTTCGTCCACCGTAGGCTTATTCTTGTCCAATTAGGGTTTTTAACCAATCTTGTGCATCCAATAAGTTCATTTGTGTCATTGGATGAACATTTAGGTCATTTTCGTCCTCCCTAGTCTTATTCTTGTCCAATTAGGGTTTTTAACGAGTCTTGTGCATCCAATAAGTTCATTTGTGTCATTGGATGAACATTTAGGTCATTTTCATCCTCCCTAGTCTTATTCTTGTCCAATTATGGTTTTAAGCAATCTTGTGCTTCTAGTAGGTGTGTTTTTGTCATTGGATTAACATTTAAGTCATTTTCGTCCTCCCTAGGCTTATTCTTGCCCAATTAGGGTTTTTAACCAATCTTGTGCATCCAATAAGTTCATTTGTGACCTTGGATGAACATTTAGGTCATTTTCGTCCTCCCTAGGCTTATTCTTGTCCAATTAGGGTTTTTAACCAATCTTGTGCATCCAATAAGTTCATTTGTGTCATTGGATGAACATTTAGGTCATTTTCGTCCTCCCTAGTCTTATTCTTGTCCAATTAGGGTTTTAAGCAATCTTGTGCATCTGATAAGTTCATTTGTGTCATTGGATGAATATTTAGGTCATTTTTATCCTCCCTAGGCTTATCCTTGTCCAATTAGGGTTTCTAACCAATCTTGTGCATCCAATAAGTTCATTTGTTTCATTGGATGAACATTTAGGTCATTTTCGTCCTCCCTAGTCTTATTCTTGTCAAATTAGGGTTTTAAGCAATCTTGTGCATCCGATAAGTTCATTTATGTCATTGGAAGAATATTTAGGTCATTTTGATCCTCCCTAGGCTTATTCTTGTCCAACTAGGGTTTCTAACCAATCTTGTGCATCCAATAGGTGTGTTAGTGTCATTGGATGAACATTTAGGTCATTTTCGTCCTCCCTAGTCTTATTCTTGTCCAATTAGGGTTTTTAACCGATCTTGTGCATCCAATAAGTTCATTTGTGTCATTGGATGAACATTTAGGTCATTTTCGTCCTCCCTAGTCTTATTCTTGTCCAATTAGGGTTTTAAGCAATCTTGTGCATCCAATATGTGTGTTTGTGTCATTGGATGAACATTTAGGTCATTTTCGTCCTCCCTATGCTTATTCTTGTCCAATTAGGGTTTTTAACCAATCTTGTGCATACAATAAGTTTATTTGTGTCATTGGATGAACATTTAGGTCATTTTCGTCCTCCCTAGTCTTATTCTTGTCCAATTAGGGTTTTTATGCAATCTTGTGCATCCAATATGTGGGTTTGTGTCATTGTAGGAACATTTAGGTCATTTTCGTCCTCCCTATGCTTATTCTTGTCCAATTAGGATTTTTAACCAATCTTGTGCATCCAATAAGTTCATTTGTGTTATTGGATGAACATTTAGGTCATTTTCGTCCTCCCTAGGCTTATTCTTGTCCAATTAGGGTTTTTAAACAATCTTGTGTATCCAATAAGTTCATTTGTGTCATTGGACGAACATTTAGGTCATTTTCGTCCTCCCTAGGCTTATTCGTGTCCAATTAGGGTTTTTAACCAATCTTCTGCATCCAATAAGTTCATTTGTGTCATTGGATGAACATTTAGGTCATTTTCGTCCTCCCTAGGTTTATTCTTGTCCAATTAGGGTTTTCAACCAATCTTGTGCATCCAATAAGTTCATTTGTGTCATTGGATGAACATTTAGGTCATTTTCGTCCTCCCTAGGCTTATTCTTGTCCAATTAGGGTTTTTAACCAATCTTGTGCATCCAATAAGTTCATTTGTGTCATTGGATGAACATTTAGGTCATTTTCGTCCTCCCTAGTCTTATTCTTGTCCAATTAGGGTTTTTATGCAATCTTATGCCTCCAATAGGTGTGTTTGTGTTATTGTAGGAACGTTTAGGTCATTTTCGTCCTCCCTAGTTTTATTCTTGTCCAATTAGGGTTTTTATGCAATCTTGTGCATCCAATAGGTTTGTTTGTGTCATTGGACGAACATTTAGGTCATTTTGGTCCTCCCTAGGCTTATTCTTGTCCAATTAGGGTTTTTAACAACTCTTGTGCATCCAATAAGTTCATTTGTGTCATTGGATGAACATTTAGGTCATTTTCGTCATCCCTAGTCTTATTCTTGTCCAATTAGGGTTTTAAGCAATCTTGTGCATCCAATATGTGTGTTTGTGTCATTGGATGAACATTTAGGTCATTTTCGTCCTCCCTATGCTTATTCTTGTCCAATTAGGGTTTTTAACCAATCTTGTGCATCCAATAAGTTCATTTGTGTCATTGGATGAACATTTAGGTCATTTACGTTCTCCCTAGGCCTATTCTTGTCCAATTAGGGTTTCAAGCAATCCTGTGCATCCAATAGGTGTGTTTGTGTCATTGGACGAACATTTAGGTCATTTTCGACCACCCTATGCTTATTCTTGTCCAATTAGGGTTTTTAGCCAATCTTGTGCATACAATAAGTTCATTTGTGTCATTGGATGAACATTTAGGTCATTTTCGTCCTCCCTAGTCTTATTCTTGTCCAATTAGGGTTTTTATGCAATCTTGTGCATCCAATAGGTGTGTTTGTGTCATTGGAGGAACATTTAGGTCATTTTCGTCCTCCCTAGTCTTATTCTTGTCCAATTAGAGTTTTTATGCAATCTTGTGCATCCAATAGGTGTGTTTGTGTCATTGGAGGAACATTTAGGTCATTTTCGTCCTTCCTAGTCTTATTCTTGTTGAATTAGGGTTTTTATACAATCTTGTGCATCCAATAGGTGTGTTTGTCTCATTGGAGGAACATTTAGGTCATCTTCGTCCTCCCTAGGCTTATTCTTGTCCAATTAGGGTTTTTAACCAATCTTGTGCATCCAATAAGTTCATTTGTGTCATTGGATGAACATTTAGGTCATTTTCGTCCTCCCTAGTCTTATTCTTGTCCAATTAGGGTTTTAAGCAATCTTGTTCATCCAATATGTGTGTTGGTGTCATTGGACGAACATTTAGGTCATTTTCGTCCTCCCTAGGCTTATTCTTGTCCAATTAGGATTTTTAACCAATCTTGTGTATCCAATAAGTTCATTTGTGTCATTGGATGAACATTTAGGTCATTTTTGTCCTCCCTAGTCTTATTCTTGTCCAATTAGGGTTTTTATGCAATCTTGTGCATCCAATAGGTGTGTTTGTGTCATTGGAGGAACATTTAGGTCATTTTCGTGATCCCTAGGCTTATTCTTGTCCAATTAAGGTTTTCAACCAATCTTGTGCATCCAATAAGTTCATTTGTGTCATTGGATGAACATTTAGGTCATTTTCGTCCTCCCTAGGCTTATTCTTGTCCAATTAGGGTTTTTAACCAATCTTGTGCATCCAATAAGTTCATTTGTGTCATTGGATGAACATTTAGGTCATTTTCGTCCTCCCTAGTCTTATTCTTGTCCAATTAGGGTTTTAAGCAATCTTGTGCATCCAATATGTGTGTTTGTGTCATTGGATGAACATTTTGGTCATTTTCCTCCTCCCTATGCTTATTCTTGTCCAATTAGGGTTTTTAACCAATCTTGTGCATCCAATAAGTTCATTTGTGTCATTAGACGAACATTTATGTCATTTTCGTCCTCCCTAGGCTTATTCTTGTCCAATTAGGGTTTTTAACCAATCTTGTGCATCCAATAAGTTCATTTGTGTCATTGGATGAACATTTAGGTCATTTTCGTCCTCCCTAGTCTTATTCTTGTCCAATTTGGGTTTTTATGTAATCTTGTGCATCCAATAGGTGTGTTTGTGTCATTGGACGAACATTTAGGTCATTTTCGTCCTCCCTAGGCTTATTCTTGTCCAATTAGGGTTTTTAACCAACCTTGTGCATCCAATAAGTTCATTTGTGTTATTGGTTGAACATTTAGGTCATTTTCGTCCTCCCTAGGCTTATTCTTGTCCAATTAGGGTTTTTAACCAATCTTGTGCATCCAATAAGTTCATTTGTGTCATTGGATGAACATTTAGGTCATTTTCGTCCTCCCTAGTCTTATTCTTGTCCAATTAGGGTTTTTAACCAACCTTGTGCAATCAATTAGTTCATTTGTGTCATTGGTGGAACATTTAGGTCATTTACGTCCTCCCTAGTCTTATTCTTGTCCAATTAGGGTTTTTATGCAATCTTGTGCATCCAATAGGTGTGTTTGTGTCATTGGAGGAACATTTAGGTCATTTTCGTCCTCCCTAGTTTTATTCTTGTCCAATTAGGGTTTTTATGCAATCTTGTGCATCCAATAGGTGTGTTTGTGTCATTGGACAAACATTTAGGTCATTTTCGTCCTCCCTAGGCTTATTCTTGTCCAATTAGGGTTTTTAACCAATCTTGTGCATCCAATAAGTTCATTTGTGTCATTGGATGAACATTTAGGTCATTTTCGTCCTCCCTAGTCTTATTCTTGTCCAATTAGGGTTTTTAAGCAACCTTGTGCATCCAATAGGTGTGTTTGTGTCATTGGTTGAACATTTAGGTCATTTTCGTCCTCCCTAGGCTTATTCTTGTCCAATTAGGGTTTTTAACCAACCTTGTGCATCCAATAAGTTCATTTGTGTCATTGGTTGAACATTTAGGTCATTTTCGTCCTCCCTTGGCTTATTCTTGTCCAATTAGGGTTTTTAACCAACCTTGTGTATCCATTAGTTCATTTGTGTCATTGGTGGAACATTTAGGTCATTTACGTCCTCCCTAGTCTTATTCTTGTCCAATTAGGGTTTTTATGCAATCTTGTGCATCCAATTGGTGTGTTTGTGTCATTGGAGGAACATTTAGGTCATTTTCGTCCTCCCTAGTCTTATTCTTATCCAATTATGGTTTTTATGCAATCTTGTGCATCCAATAGGTGTGTTTGTGTCATTGGACGAACATTTAGGTCATTTTCGTCCTCCCTAGGCTTATTCTTGTCCAATTAGGGTTTTTAACCAATCTTGTGCATCCAATAAGTTCATTTGTGTCATTGGATGAACATTTAGGTCATTTTCGTCCTCCCTAGTCTTATTCTTGTCCAATTAGGGTTTTTAACCAACCTTGTGCATCCAATAAGTTCATTTGTGTCATTGGTGGAACATTTAAGTCATTTACGTCCTCCCTAGTCTTATTCTTGTCCAATTAGGGTTTTTATGCAATCTTGTGCATCCAATAGGTGTGTTTGTGTCATTGGAGGAACATTTAGGTCATTTTCGTCCTCCCTAGTCTTATTCTTATCCAATTAGGGTTTTTATGCAATCTTGTTCATCAAATAGGTGTGTTTGTGTCATTGGACGAACATTTAGGTCATTTTCGTCCTCCCTAGGCTTATTCTTGTCCAATTAGGGTTTTTAACCAATCTTGTGCATCCAATAAGTTCATTTGTGTCATTGGATGAACATTTAGGTCATTTTCGTCCTCCCTAGTCTTATTCTTGTCCAATTAGGGTTTTTAACCAACCTTGTGCATCCAATAAGTTCATTTGTGTCATTGGTGGAATATTTAGGTCATTTACGTCCTCCCTAGTCTTATTCTTGTCCAATTAGGGTTTTTATGCAATCTTGTGCATCTAATAGGTGTGTTTGTGTCATTAGAGGAACATTTAGGTCATTTTCGTCCTCCCTAGTCTTATTCTTGTCGAATTAGGGTTTTTATGCAATCTTGTGCATCCAATAGGTGTGTTTGTGTCATTGGAGGAACATTTAGGTCATTTTCGTCCTCCCTAGTCTTATTCTTGTCCAATTAGGGTTTTTATGCAATCTTGTGCATCCAATAAGTGTGTTTGTGTCATTGGACGAACATTTAGGTCATCTTCGTCCTCCCTAGGCTTATTCTTGTCCAATTAGGGTTTTTAACCAATCTTGTGCATCCAATAAGTTCATTTGTGTCATTGGATGAACATTTAGGTCATTTTCGTCCTCCCTAGTCTTATTCTTGTCGAATTAGGGTTTTTATGCAATCTTGTGCATCCAATAGGTGTGTTTGTGTCATTGGAGGAACATTTAGGTCATTTTCGTCCTCCCTAGTCTTATTCTTGTCCAATTAGGGTTTTTTATGTAATTTTGTGCATCCAATAGGTGTGTTTGTGTCATTGGACGAACATTTAGGTCATTTTCGTCCTCCCTAGGCTTATTCTTGTCCAGTTATGGTTTTTAACCAATCTTGTGCATCCAATAAGTTCATTTGTGTCATTGGATGAACATTTAGGTCATTTTCTTCCTCCCTAGTCTTATTCTTGTCCAATTAGGGTTTTTATGCAATCTTGTGCATCCAATAGGTGTGTTTGTGTCATTGGAGGAACATTTAGGTCATTTTCGTCCTCCCTAGGCTTATTCTTGTCCAATTAGGGTTTTTAACCAATCTTGTGCATCCAATAAGTTCATTTGTGTCATTGGATGAACATTTAGGTCATTTTCGTCCTCCCTAGTCTTATTCTTGTCCAATTAGGGTTTTAAGCAATCTTTTGCATCCGATATGTTCATTTGTGTCATTGGATGAATATTTAGGTCATTTTCATCCTTCCTAGGCTTATTCTTGTCCAATTAGGGTTTTTAACCAATCTTGTGCATCCAATATGTTCATTTGTGTCATTGGATGAACATTTAGGTCATTTTCGTCCTCCATAGGCCTATTCTTGTCCAATTAGGGTTTCTAAACAATCTTGTGCATCCAATAGGTGTGTCTGTGTCATTGGATGAACATTTAGGTCATTTTCGTCTTCCCTAGGCTTATTCTTGTCCAATTAGGGTTTTTAACCAACCTTGTGCATGCAATAGGTGTGTTTGTGTCATTGGATGAACATTTAGGTCATTTGCGTCCTCCCTAGGCTTATTCTTGTCCAATTAGGGTTTTTAACCAATCTTGTGCATCCAATAAGTTCATTTGTGTCATTGGATGAACATTTAGGTCATTTTCGTCCTCCCAAGTCTTATTCTTGTCCAATTTAGGTTTTAAGCAATCTTGTGCATCGAATAAGTTCATTTGTGTCATTGGATGAACATTTAGGTCATTTTCGTCCACCATGGGCTTATTCTTGTTCAATTAGGGTTTTTAACCAATCTTGTGCATCCAATAAGTTTATTTGTGTCATTGGATGAACATTTAGGTCATTTTCGTCTTCCCTAGGCTTATTCTTGTCCAATTAGGGTTTTTAACCAATCTTGTGCATCCAATAAGTTCATTTGTGTCATTGGATGAACATTTAGGTCATTTTCGTCCTCCCTAGGCTTATTCTTGTCCAATTAGGGTTTTAAGCAATCTTGAGCATCCGATAAGTTCATTTGTGTCATTGGAAGAATATTTAGGTCATTTTGATCCTCCCTAGGCTTATTCTTGTCCAACTAGGGTTTCTAACCAATCTTGTGCATCCAATAGGTGTGTTTGTGTCATTGGATGAACATTTAGGTCATTTTCGTCCTCCCTAGTCTTATTCTTGTCCAATTAGGGTTTTTAACCAGTCTTGTGCATCCAATAAGTTCATTTGTGTCATTGGATGAACATTTAGGTCATTTTCGTGCTCCCTAGTCTTATTTTTGTCCAATTTAGGTTTTAAGCAATCTTGTGCATCCAATAAGTTCATTTGTGTCATTGGATGAATATTTAAGTCATTTTCATCCTCCCTAGGCTTATTCTTGTCCAATTAGGGTTTCTAACCAATCTTGTGCATCCAATAAGTTTATATGTGTCATTGGATGAACATTTAGGTCATTTTCGTCCTCCCTAGGCTTATTCTTGTCCTATTAGGGTTTTTAACCAATCTTGTGCATCCAATATGTTCATTTGTGTCATTGGATGAACATTTAGGTCAATTTCGTCCTCCCTAGTCTTATTCTTGTCCAATTAGGGTTTTAAGCAATCTTGTGCATCCAATAAGTTCATTTGTGTCATTGGATGAACATTTAGGTCATTTTCGTCCACCGTAGGCTTATTCTTGTCCAATTAGGGTTTTTAACCAATCTTGTGCATCCAATAAGTTCATTTGTGTCATTGGATGAACATTTAGGTCATTTTCGTCCTCCCTAGGCTTATTGTTGTCCAATTAGGGTTTTTAACCAATCTTGTGCATCCAATAAGTTCATTTGTGTCAATGGATGAACATTTAGGTCATTTTCGTCCTCCCTAGGCTTATTCTTGTCCAATTAGGGTTTTTAACCAATCTTGTGCATCCAATAAGTTCATTTGTGTCATTGGATGAACATTTAGGTCATTTTCGTCCTCCCTAGGCTTATTCTTGTCCAATTAGGGTTTTTAACCAATCTTGTGCATCCAATAAGTTCATTTGTGTCATTGGATGAACATTTAGGTCATTTTCGTCCTCCCTAGGCTTATTCTTGTCCAATTACGGGTTTTAGCCAATCTTGTGCAACCAATAAGTTCATTTGTGTCATTGGAGGAACATTTAGGTCACTTTCGTCCTCTCTAGGCTTATTCTTGTCCAATTAGGATTTTTAACCAATCTTGTGCATCCAATAGGTGTGTTTGTGTCATTGGAGGAACATTTAGGTCATTTTCGTCCTCCCTAGTCTTATTCTTGTCCAATTAGGGTTTTTATGCAATCTTGTGCATCCAATAGGCGTGTTTGTCTCATTGGACGAACATTTAGGTCATTTTCGTCCTCCCTAGGCTTATTCTTGGCCAATTAGGGTTTTCAACCAATCTTGTGCATCCAATAAGTTCATTTGTGTCATTGGTGGAACATTTAAGTCATTTACGTCCTCCCTAGTCTTATTCTTGTCCAATTAGGGTTTTTATGCAATCTTTTGCATCCAATAGGTGTGTTTGTGTCATTGGATGAACATTTAGCTCCTTTTCGTCCTCCCTAGTCTTATTCTTGTCCAATTAGGGTTTTTATGCAATCTTGTGCATCCAATAGGTGTGTTTGTGTCATTGGACGAACATTTAGGTCATTTTCGTCCTCCCTAGGCTTATTCTTGTCCAATTAGGGTTTTTAACCAATCTTGTGCATCCAATAAGTTCATTTGTGTCATTGGATGAACATTTAGGTCATTTTCGTCCTCCCTAGTCTTATTCTTGTCCAATTAGGGTTTTTATGCAATCTTGTGCATCCAGTAGGTGTGTTTGTGTCATTGGACGAACATTTAGGTCATTTTCGTCATCCCTAGGCTTATTCTTGTCCGATTAGGGTTTTTAACCAATCTTGTGCATTCAATAAGTTCATTTGTGTCATTGGATGAACATTTAGGTCATTTTCGTCCTCCCTAGGCTTATTCTTGTCCAATTAGGGTTTTTAACCAATCTTGTGCTTCCAATAAGTTCATTTGTGTCATTGGATGAACATTTAGGTCATTTTCGTCCTCCCTAGGCTTATTCTTGTCCAAATAGGGTTTTTATGCAATCTTGTGCATCCAATAGGTGTGTTTGTGTCATTGGACGAACATTTAGCTCATTTTCGTCCTCCCTAGGCTTATTCTTGTCCAATTAGGGTTTTTAACCAATCTTGTGCATCCAATAAGTTCATTTGTGTCATTGGATGAACATTTAGGTCATTTTCGTCCTCCCTAGTCTTATTCTTGTCCAATTAGGGTTTTTATGCAATCTTGTGCATCCAATAGGTGTGTTTGTGTCATTGGAGGAACATTTAGGTCATTTTCGTCCTCCCTAGTCTTATTCTTGTCCAATTAGGGTTTTTATGCAATCTTGTGCATCCAATAGGTGTGTTTGTGTCATTCGAAGAACATTTAGGTCATTTTTGTCCTCCCTAGGCTTATTCTTGTCCGATTAGGGTTTTTAACCAATCTTGTGCATTCAATAAGTTCATTTGTGTCATTGGATGAACATTTAGGTCATTTTCGTCCTCCCTAGTCTTATTCTTGTCCAATTAGGGTTTTAAGCAATCTTTTGCATCCAATATGTGGGTTTGTGTCATTGGATGAACGTTTAGGTCATTTTTGTCCTCCCTATGCTTATTCTTGTCCAATTAGGGTTTTTAACCAATCTTGTGCATCCAATAAGTTCATTTGTGTCCTTGGTTGAACATTTAGGTCATTTTCGTCCCCCTAGTCTTATTCTTGTCCAATTAGGGTTTTTATGCAATCTTGTGCATCCAATAGGTGTGTTTGTGTCATTGGACGAACATTTAGGTCATTTTCGTCCTCCCTAGGCTTATTCTTGTCCAATTAGGGTTTTTAACCAATCTTGTGCATCCAATAAGTTCATTTGTGTCATTGGATGAACATTTAGGTCATTTTCGTCCTCCCTAGTCTTATTCTTGTCCAATTAGGGTTTTTATGCAATCTTGTGCATCCAATAGGTGTCTTTGTGTCATTGGACGAAAATTTAGGTCATTTTCGTCCTCCCTAGGCTTATTCTTGTCCAATTAGGGTTTTTAACCAATCTTGTGCATCCAATAAGTTCATTTGTGTCATTGGATGAACATTTAGGTCATTTTCGTCCTCCCTAGTCTTATTCTTGTCCAATTAGGGTTTTTAACCAATCTTGTGCATCCAATAAGTTCATTTGGGTCATTGGACGAACATTTAGGTCATTTTCGTCCTCCCTATGCTTATTCTTGTCCAATTAGGGTTTTTAACCAATCTTGTGCATCCAATAAGTTCATTTGTGTCATTGGATGAACATTTAGGTCATTTTCGTCCTCCCTAGGCATATTCTTGTCCAATTAGGGTTTTTAACAAATCTTGTGCATCCAATAGGTGTGTTTGTGTCATTGGATGATCAATTAGGTCATTTTCGTCCTCCCTATGCTTATTCTTGTCCAATTAGGGTTTTTAACCAATCTTGTGCATCCAATAAGTTCATTTGTGTCATTGGATGATCAATTAGGTCATTTTCGTCCTCCCTAGGCATATTCTTGTCCAACTAGGGTTTTTAACCAATTTTGTGCATCCAATAGGTGTGTTTGTGTCATTGGATGATCAATTAGGTTATTTTCGTCCTCCCTAGGCTTATTCTTGTCCAATTAGGGTTTTTAACCCATCTTGTACATCCAATAAGTTGAGTTGTGTCATTGGATTAACATTTAGGTCATTTTCGTCCTCCCTAGGCATATTCTTGTCCAATTAGGGTTTTTAACCAATCTTGTGCATCCAATAGGTGTGTTTGTGTCATTGGATGATCAATTAGGTCATTTTCGTCCTCCCTAGGCTTATTCTTGTCCAATTAGGGTTTTTAACCAATCTTGTGCATCCAATAGGTGTGTTTGTGTCATTGGATGATCAATTAGGTCATTTTCGTCCTCCCTAGGCTTATTCTTGTCCAATTAGGGTTTTTAACCATTCTTGTGCATCCAATAGGTGTGTTTGTGTCATTGGATGATCAATTAGGTCATTGTTGTCCTCCCTAGGCTTATTCTTGTCCAATTAGGGTTTTTAACCAATCTTGTGCATCCAATAGGTGTGTTTGTGTCATTGGATGATCAATTAGGTCATTTTCGTCCTCCCTAGGCTTATTCTTGTCCAATTAGGGTTTTTAACCAATCTTGTGCATCCAATAGGTGTGTTTGTGTCATTGGATGATCAATTAGGTCATTTTCGTCCTTTCTATGCTTATTCTTGTCCAATTAAGGTTTTTAACAAATCTTGTGCATCCAATAAGTTCATTTGTGTCATTGGATGATCAATTAGGTCATTTTCGTCCTCCCTAGGCTTATTCTTGTCCAATTAGGGTTTTTAACCAATCTTGTGCATCCAATAGGTGTGTTTGTGTCATTGGATGATCAATTAGGTCATTTTCGTCCTCCTTAGGCATATTCTTGTCCAATTAGGGTTTTTAACCAATCTTGTGTATCCAATAGATGTGGTTGTGTCATTGGATGATCAATTAGGTCATTTTCGTCCTCCCTAGGCTTATTCTTGTCCAATTAGGGTTTTTAACCAATCTTGTGCATCCAATAGGTGTGTTTGTGTCATTGGATGATCAATTAGGTCATTTTCGTCCTCCCTAGGCATATTCTTGTCCAGTTAGGGTTTTTAACCAATCTTGTGCATCCAATAAGCGTGTTTGTGTCATTGGATGATCAATTAGGTCATTTTCGTCCTCCCTAGGCTTATTCTTGTCCAATTAGGGTTTTTAACCAATCTTGTGCATCCAATAGGTGTGTTTGTGTCATTGGATGATCAATTAGGTCATTTTCGTCCTCCCTAGGCTTATTCTTGTCCAATTAGGGTTTTTAACCAATCTTGTGCATCCAATAAGTTCATTTGTGTCATTGGATGATCAATTAGGTCATTTTCGTCCTTCCTAGGCATATTCTTGATCAACTAGGGTTTTAAACCAATCTTGTGCATCCAATAGGTGTGTTTGTGTCATTGGATGATCAATTAGGTCATTTTCGTCCTCCCTAGGCTTATTCTTGTCCAATTAGGGTTTTTAACCAATCTTGTGCATCCAATAGGTGTGTTTGTGTCATTGGATGATCAATTAGGTCATTTTCGTCCTCCCTAGGCTTATTCTTGTCCAATTAGGGTTTTTAACCAATCTTGTGCATCCAATAGGTGTGTTTGTGTCATTGGATGATCAATTAGGTCATTTTCGTCCTCCCTAGGCTTATTCTTGTCCAATTAGGGTTTTTAACCAATCTTGTGCATCCAATAGGTGTGTTTGTGTCATTGGATGATCAATTAGGTCATTTTCGTCCTTTCTATGCTTATTTTTGTCCAATTAGGGTTTTTAAGCAATCTTGTGCATCCAATAAGTTCATTTGTGTCATTGGATGATCAATTAGGTCATTTTCGTCCTCCCTAGGCATATTCTTGTCCAACTAGGGTTTCTAACCAATCTTGTGCTTCCAATAGATGTGTTTGTGTCATTGGATGATCAATTAGGTCATTTTCGTCCTCCCTAGGCTTATTCTTGTCCAATTAGGGTTTTTAACCAATCTTGTGCATCCAATAGGTGTGTTTGTGTCATTGGATGATCAATTAGGTCATTTTCGTCCTCCCTAGGCTTATTCTTGTCCAATTAGGGTTTTTAACCAATCTTGTGCATCCAATAGGTGTGTTTGTGTCATTGGATGATCAATTAGGTCATTTTCGTCCTCCCTAGGCTTATTCTTGTCCAATTATGGTTTTTAACCAATCTTGTGCTTCCAATAAGTTGAGTTGTGTCATTGGATTAACATTTAGGTCATTTTCGTCCTCCCTAGGCTTATTCTTGTCCAATTAGGGTTTTTAACCAATCTTGTGCATCCAATAGGTTCATTTGTGTCATTGGATGAACATTTAGGTCATTTTCGTCCTCCCTAGGCGTATTCTTGTCCAATTAGGGTTTTTAACCAATCTTGTGCATCCAATAAGTTCATTTGTGTCATTGGATGAACATTTAGGTCATTTTCGTCCTCCCTAGTCTTATTCTTGTCCAATTAGGGTTTTAAGCAATCTTTTGCATCCGATATGTTCATTTGTGTCATTGGATGAATATTTAGGTCATTTTCATCCTTCCTAGGCTTATTCTTGTCCAATTAGGGTTTTTAACTAATCTTGTGCATCCAATATGTTCATTTGTGTCATTGGATGAACATTTAGGTCATTTTCGTCCTCCATAGGCCTATTCTTGTCCAATTAGGGTTTCTAAACAATCTTGTGCATCCAATAGGTGTGTCTGTGTCATTGGATGAACATTTAGGTCATTTTCGTCTTCCCTAGGCTTATTCTTGTCCAATTAGAGTTTTTAACCAACCTTGTGCATGCAATAGGTGTGTTTGTGTCATTGGATGAACATTTAGGTCATTTGCGTCCTCCCTAGGCTTATTCTTGTCCAATTAGGGTTTTTAACCAATCTTGTGCATCCAATAAGTTCATTTGTGTCATTGGATGAACATTTAGGTCATTTTCGTCCTCCCAAGTCTTATTCTTGTCCAATTTAGGTTTTAAGCAATCTTGTGCATCGAATAAGTTCATTTGTGTCATTGGATGAACATTTAGGTCATTTTCGTCCACCATGGGCTTATTCTTGTTCAATTAGGGTTTTTAACCAATCTTGTGCATCCAATAAGTTTATTTGTGTCATTGGATGAACATTTAGGTCATTTTCGTC
>JBBPBR010000520.1:347844-363328 GCA_037974775.1 Cicer pinnatifidum | reverse complement strand
CCCTAGGCTTATTCTTGTCCAATTAGGGTTTTTAACCAATCTTGTGCATCCAATAAGTTTATTTGTGACATTGGATGAACATTTAGGTCATTTTGGTCCTCCCTAGGCTTATTTTTGTCAAATTAGGGTTTTTAACCAATCTTGTGCATCCAATAGGTGTGTTTGTGTCATTGGATGAACATTTAGGTCTTTTTCATCCTCCCTAGGCTTATTGTTGTCCAATTAGGGTTTTTAACCAATCTTGTGGATTCAATAGGTGTGTTTGTGTCATTGGATGAACATTTAGGTCATTTTCGTCCTCCCTAGGCTGATTCTTGTCCAATTAGGGCTTTTAACCAATCTTGTGCATCCAATAGGCGTGTTTGTGTCAATGGATGAACATTTAGGTCATTTTCGTCCTCCCTAGTCTTATTCTTGTCCAATTAGGGTTTTAAGCAATCTGGTGCATCCAATAAGTTCATTTGTGTCATTGGATGAATATTTAGGTCTTTTTCATCCTCCCTAGGCTTATTCTTGTTCAATTAGGGTTTCAAACCAATCTTGTGCATCCAATAAGTTTATTTGTGTCATTGGATGAACATTTAGGTCATTTTCGTCCTCCCTAGGCTTATTCTTGTCCAATTAGGGTTTTTAACCAATCTTGTGCATCCAATATGTTCATTTGTGTCATTGGATGAACATTTAGGTCATTTTCGTCCTCCCTAGTCTTATTCTTGTCCAATTAGGGTTTTAAGCAATCTTGTGCATCCAATAAGTTCATTTGTGTCATTGGATGAACATTTAGGTCATTTTCGTCCAGCGTAGGCTTATTCTTGTCCAATTAGGGTTTTTAACCAATGTTGTGCATCCAATAAGTTCATTTGTGTCATTAGATTAACATTTAGGTTATTTTCGTCCTCCCTAATCTTATTCTTGTCCAATTAGGGTTTCTAATCAATCTTGTGCATCCAATAAGTTCATTTGTGTAATTGGATGAACATTTAGGTCATTTTCGTGCTCCCCATGCTTATTCTTGTCCAATTAGGGGTTTTAACCAATCTTGTGCATCCAATAGGTGTGTTAGTGTCATTGGATGAACATTTAGGTCATTTTCATCCTCCCTAGGCTTATTGTTGTCCAATTAGGGTTTTTAACCAATCTTGTGCATTCAATAGATGTGTTTGTGTCATTGGATGAACATTTAGGTAATTTTCGTCCTCCCTAGGCTGATTCTTGTCCAATTAGGGTTTTTTAACCAATCTTGTGCATCCAATAGGTGTGTTTGTGTCATTGGATGAACATTTAAGTCATTTTCGTCCTCCTTATGCTTATTCTTGTCCAATTAGGGTTTTTAAGCAATCTTGTGCATTCAATAGGTGTGTTTGTGTCATTGGATGAACATTTAGGTCATTTTCGTCCTCCCTAGTCTTATTCTTGTCCAATTAGGGCTTTAAGCAATCTTAAGCATCCAATAAGTTCATTTGTGTCATTGGATGAACATTTAGGTCATTTTCGTCCTCCCTAGGCTTATTCTTGTCCAATTAGGGTTTTTAACCAATCTTTTGCATCCAATAAGTTCATTTGTGTCATTGGATGAACATTTAGGTCATTTTCGTCCACCCTAGGCTTATTCTTGTCCAATTAGGGTTTTTAACCAATCTTGTGCAACCAATAAGTTCATTTGTGACATTGGATGAACATTTAGGTCATTTTGGTCCTCCCTAGGCTTATTCTTATCCAATTAGGGTTTTTAACCAATCTTGTGCATCCAATATGTTCATTTGTGTCATTGGATGAACATTTAGGTCATTTTTGTCCTCCCTAGGCTTATTCTTGTCCAATTAGGGTTTTAAGCAATCTTGTCCTTCTAGTAGGTGTGTTTGTGTCATTGGATTAACATTTAAGTCATTTTCGTCCTCCCTAGGCTTATTCTTGCCCAATTAGGGTTTTTAACCAATCTTGTGCATCCAATAAGTTCATTTGTGACCTTGGATGAACATTTAGGTCATTTTCGTCCTCCCTAGGCTTATTCTTGTCCAATAAGGGTTTTTAACCAATCTTGTGCATCCAATAAGTTCATTTGTGTCATTGGATGAACATTTAGGTCATTTTCGTCCTCCCTAGTCTTATTCTTGTCCAATTAGGGTTTTAAGCAATCTTGTGCATCCAATATGTATGTTTGTGTCATTGGATGAACATTTAGGTCATTTTCGTCCTCCCTAGGCTTATTCTTGTCCAATTAGGGTTTTCAACCAATCTTGTGCATCCAATAAGTTCATTTGTGTCATTGGATGAACATTTAGGTCATTTTCGTCCTCCCTAGTCTTATTCTTGTCCAATTAGGGTTTTTATGCAATCTTGTGCATCCAATAGGTGTGTTTGTGTCATTGGAGGAACATTTAGGTCATTTTCGTCCTCCCTAGGTTTATTCTTGTCCAATTAGGGTTTTTAACCAATCTTGTGCATCCAATAGGTGTGTTTGTGTCATTGGATGAACATTTAGGTCATTTTCGTCCTCCCTAGGCTTATTCTTGTCCAATTAGGGTTTTTAACCAATCTTGTGCATCCAATAAGTTCATTTGTGTCATTGGATGAACATTTAGGTCATTTTCGTCCTCCCTAGTCTTATTCTTGTCCAGTTAGGGTTTTAAGCAATCTTGTGCATCCAATATGTGTGTTTGTGTCATTGGATGAACATTTAGGTCATTTTCGTCCTCCCTAGTCTTATTCTAGTCCAATTAGGGTTTTTATGCAATCTTGTGCATCCAATAGGTGTGTTTGTGTCATTGGACGAATATTTAGGTCATTTTCGCCCTCCCTAGGCTTATTCTTGTCCAATTAGGGTTTTTAACCAATCTTGTGCATCCAATAAGTTCATTTGTGTCATTGGTTGAACATTTAGGTCATTTTCGTCCTCCTTAGGCTTATTCTTGTCCAATTAGGGTTTTTAACCAATCTTGTGCATCCAATAAGTTCATTTGTTTCATTGGATGAACATTTAGGTCATTTTCGTCCTCCCTAGTCTTATTCTTGTCCAATTAGGGTTTTAAGCAATCTTGTGCATCCAATATGTGTGTTTGTGTCATTGGATGAATATTTAGGTCATTTTCGTCCTCCCTATGCTTATTCTTGTCCAATTAGGGTTTTTAACCAATCTTGTGCATCCAATAAGTTCATTTGTGTCATTGGATGAACATTTAGGTCATTTTCGTCCTCCCTAGGCATATTCTTGTCCAATTAGGGTTTTTAATCAATCTTGTGCATCCAATAGGTGTCTTTGTGTCATTGGATGAACATTTAGGTCATTTTCGTCCTCCCTAGGCTTATTCTTGTCCAATTAGGGTTTTTAAGCAATCTTGTGCATCCAATAAGTTCATTTGTGTCATTGGATGAACATTTAGGTCATTTTCGTCCTCCCTAGGCTTATTCTTGTCCAATTAGGGTTTATAAGCAATCTTGTGCATCCAATAAGTTCATTTGTGTCATTGGATGAACATTTAGGTCATTTTCGTCCTCCCTAGGCTCATTCTTGTCCAATTAGGGTTTATAAGCAATCTTGTGCATCCAATAAGTTCATTTGTGTCATTGGATGAACATTTTGGTCATTTTCGTCCTCCCTAGGCTTATTCTTGTCCAATTAGGGTTTCTAACCAATCTTGTGCATCCAATAGGTGTGTTTGTGTCATTGGATGAACATTTAGGTCATTTTTCGTCCTCCCTAGGCTTATTCTTGTCCAATTAGGGTTTTTAAGCAATCTTGTGCATCCAATAAGTTCATTTGTGTCATTGGATGAACATTTAGGTCATTTTCGTCCTCCCTAGGCTTATTCTTGTCCAATTAGGGTTTATAAGCAATCTTGTGCATCCAATAAGTTCATTTGTGTCATTGGATGAACATTTAGGTCATTTTTTTTCCTCCCTAGGCTTATTCTTGTTCAATTAGGGTTTCTAATCAATCTTGTGCATCCAATAAGTTCATTTGTGTCATTGGATGAACATTTAGGTCATTTTCGTCCTCCCTAGGCTTATTCTTGTCCAATTAGGGTTTTTAACCAATCTTGTGCATCCAATAAGTTCATTTGTGTCATTGGATGAACATTTAGGTCATTTTCGTCCTCCCTAGTCTTATTCTTGTCCAATTAGGGTTTTTACGCAATCTTGTGCATCCAATAAGTTCATTTGTGTCATTGGATGAACATTTAGGTCATTTTCGTCCTCCCTAGTCTTATTCTTGTCCAATTAGGGTTTTTATGCAATCTTGTGCATCCAATAGGTGTGTTTGTGTCATTGGAGGAACATTTAGGTCATTTTCGTCCTCCCTAGTCTTATTCTTGTCCAATTAGGGATTTTATGCAATCTTGTGCATCCAATAGGTGTATTTGTGTCATTGGACAAACATTTAGGTCATTTTCGTCCTCCCTAGGCTTATTCTTGTCCAATTAGGGTTTTTAACCAATCTTGTGCATCCAATAAGTTCATTTGTGTCATTGGATGAACATTTAGGTCATTTTCGTCCTCCCTAGTCTTATTCTAGTCCAATTAGGGTTTTAAGCAATCTTGTGCATCCAATATGTGGGTTTGTGTCATTGGATGAACGTTTAGGTCATTTTCGTCCTCCCTATGCTTATTCTTGTCCAATTAGGGTTTTTAACCAATCTTGTGCATCCAATAAGTTCATTTGTGTCATTGGATGATTATTTAGGTCATTTTCGTCCTCCCTAGTCTTATTCTTGTCCAATTAGGGTTTTTATGCAATCTTGTGCATCCAATAGGTGTGTTTGTGTCATTGGACGAACATTTAGGTCATTTTCGTCCTCCCTAGGCTTATTCTTGTCCAATTTGGGTTTTAAGCAATCTTGTGCGTCCAATAAGTGTGTTTGTGTAATTGGATGAACATTTAGGTAATTTTCGTCCTCCCTATGCTTATTCTTGTCCAATTAGGGTTTTTTAACCAATCTTGTGCATACAATAAGTTCATTTGTGTCATTGGATGAACATTTAGGTCATTTTCGTCCTCCCTAGGCTTATTCTTGTCCAATTAGGGTTTTTAACCAATCTTGTGCATCCAATAAGTTCATTTGTGTCATTGGATGAACATTTAGGTCATTTTCGTCCTCCCTAGTCTTATTCTTGTCCAATTAGGGTTTTTATGCAATCTTGTGCATCCAATAGGTGTGTTTGTGTCATTGGAGGAACATTTAGGTCATTTTCGTCCTCCCTAGTCTTATTCTTGTCCAATTAGGGATTTTATGCAATCTTGTGCATCCAATAGGTGTGTTTGTGTCATTGGACAAACATTTAGGTCATTTTCGTCCTCCCTAACCTTATTCTTGTCCAATTAGGGTTTTTAACCAATCTTGTGCATCCAATAAGTTCATTTGTGTCATTGGATGAACATTTTGGTCATTTTCGTCCTCCCTAGGCTTATTCTTGTCCAATTAGGGTTTTTAACCAATCTTGTGCATCCAATAAGTTCATTTGTGTCATTGGATGAACATTTAGGTCATTTTCGTCCTCCCTAGGCTTATTCTTGTCCAATTAGGGTTTTTAACCAATCTTGTGCATCCAATAAGTTCATTTGTGTCATTGGATGAACATTTAGGTCATTTTCGTCCTCCCTAGTCTTATTCTTGTCCAATTAGGGTTTCTAACCAATCTTGTGCATCCAATAGGTGTATTTGTGTCATTGGATGAACATTTAGGTCATTTTCGTCCTCCCTAGGCTTATTCTTGTCCAATTAGGGTTTTTAAGCAATCTTGTGCATCCAATAAGTTCATTTGTGTCATTGGAAGAACATTTAGGTCATTTGCATCCTCCCTAGGCTTATTCTTGTCCAATTAGGGTTTCTAACCAATCTTGTGCATCCAATAGGTGTGTTTGTGTCATTGGATGAACATTTAGGTCATTTTCGTCCTCCCTAGGCTTATTCTTGTCCAATTAGGGTTTTTAACCAATCTTGTGCATCCAATAAGTTCATTTGTGTCTTTGGATGAACATTTAGGTCATTTTCATCCTCCCTAGGCTTATTCTTGTCCAATTAGGATTTTTAACCAAGCTTGTGCATCCAATAAGTTCATTTGTGTCATTGGATTAACAATTAGGTGATTTTTGACCTCCCTAGGCTTATTCTTGTCCAATTAGGGTTTTTAACCAATCTTGTGCATCCAATAGGTGTGTTTGTGTCATTGGATGAACATTTAGGTCATTTTCATCCTCCCTAGGCTTATTCTTGTCCAATTAGGGTTTCTAACCAATCTTGTGCATCCAATAGGTGTGTTTGTGTCATTGGATGAACATTTAGGTCATTTTCGTCCTCCCTAGGCTTATTCTTGTCCAATTAGTGTTTTTAACCAATCTTGTGCATCCAATAAGTTCATTTGTGTCATTGGATGAACATTTAGGTCATTTTCGTCCTCCCTAGTCTTATTCTTGTCCAATTAGGGTTTTAAGCAATCTTGTGCATCCGATAAGTTCATTTGTGTCATTGGATGAATATTTAGGTCATTTTTATCCTCCCTAGGCTTATTTTTGTCCAACTAGAGTTTCTAACCAATCTTGTGCATCCAATAGGTGTGTTTGTGTCATTGAATGAACATTTAGGTCATTTTCGTCCTCCCTAGTCTTATTCTTGTCCAATTAGGGTTTTTAACAAGTCTTGTGCATCCAATAAGTTCATTTGTGTCATTGGATGAACATTTAGGTCATTTTCGTCCTCCCTAGTCTTATTCTTGTCCAATTATGGTTTTAAGCAATCTTGTGCATCCGATAAGTTCATTTGTGTCATTGGATGAATATTTAGGTCATTTTTATCCTCCCTAGGCTTATCCTTGTCCAATTAGGGTTTCTAACCAATCTTGTGCATCCATTAAGTTCATTTGTTTCATTGGATGAACATTTAGGTCATTTTCGTCCTCCCTGGTCTTATTCTTGTCCAATTAGGGTTTTAAGCAATCTTGTGCATCCGATAAGTTCATTTATGTCATTGGAAGAATATTTAGGTCATTAAGATCCTCCCTAGGCTTATTCTTGTCCAACTAGGGTTTCTAACCAATCTTGTGCATCCAATAGGTGTGTTTGTGTCATTGGATGAACATTTATGTCATTTTCGTCCTCCCTAGTCTTATTCTTGTCCAATTAGGGTTTTTAACCAATCTTGTGCATCCAATAAGTTCATTTGTTTCATTGGATGAACATTTAGGTCATTTTCGTCCTCCCTTGTCTTATTCTTGTCCAATTAGGGTTTTAAGCAATCTTGTGCATCCGATAAGTTCATTTGTGTCATTGGAAGAATATTTAGGTCATTTTGATCCTCCCTAGGCTTATTCTTGTCCAACTAGGGTTTCTAACCAATCTTGTGCATCCAATAGGTGTGTTTGTGTCATTGGATGAACATTTAGGTCATTTTCGTCCTCCCTAGTCTTATTCTTGTCCAATTAGAGTTTTTAACCAGTCTTGTGCATCCAATAAGTTCATTTGTGTCATTGGATGAACATTTAGGTCATTTTCGTCCTCCCTAGTCTTATTCTTGTCCAATTATGGTTTTAAGCAATCTTGTGCTTCTAGTAGGTGTGTTTGTGTCATTGGATTAACATTTAAGTCATTTTCGTCCTCCCTAGGCTTATTCTTGCCCAATTATGGTTTTTAACCAATCTTGTGCATCCAATAAGTTCATTTGTGACCTTGGATGAACATTTAGGTCATTTTCGTCCTCCCTAGGCTTATTCTTGTCCAATTAGTGTTTTTAACCAATCTTGTGCATCCAATAAGTTCATTTGTGTCATTGGATGAACATTTAGGTCATTTTCGTCCTCCCTAGTCTTATTCTTGTCCAATTAGGGTTTTAAGCAATCTTGTGCATCCGATAAGTTCATTTGTGTCATTGGATGAATATTTAGGTCATTTTTATCCTCCCTAGGCTTATTTTTGTCCAACTAGAGTTTCTAACCAATCTTGTGCATCCAATAGGTGTGTTTGTGTCATTGGATGAACATTTAGGTCATTTTCGTCCTCCCTAGTCTTATTCTTGTCCAATTAGGGTTTTTAACCAGTCTTGTGCGTCCAATAAGTTCATTAGTGTCATTGGATGAACATTTAGGTCATTTTCGTCCTCCCTAGTCTTATTCTTGTCCAATTATGGTTTTAAGCAATCTTGTGCTTCTAGTAGGTGTGTTTGTGTCATTGGATTAACATTTAAGTCATTTTCGTCCTCCCTAGGCTTATTCTTGCCCAATTAGGGTTTTTAACCAATCTTGTGCATCCAATAAGTTCATTTGTGACCTTGGATGAACATTTAGGTCATTTTCGTCCTCCCTAGGCTTATTCTTGTCCAATTAGGGTTTTTAACCAATCTTGTGCATCCAATAAGTTCATTTGTGTCATTGGATGAACATTTAGGTCATTTTCGTCCTCCCTAGTCTTATTCTTGTCCAATTAGGGTTTTAAGCAATCTTGTGCATTCGATAAGTTAATTTGTGTCATTGGATGAATATTTAGGTCATTTTTATCCTCCCTAGGCTTATCCTTGTCCAATTAGGGTTTCTAACCAATCTTGTGCATCCAATAAGTTCATTTGTTTCATTGGATGAACATTTAGGTCATTTTCGTCCTCCCTAGTCTTATTCTTGTCCAATTAGGGTTTTAAGCAATCTTGGGCATCCGATAAGTTCATTTATGTCATTGGAAGAATAATTAGGTCATTTTGATCCTCCCTAGGCTTATTCTTGTCCAACTAGGGTTTCTAACCAATCTTGTGCATCCAATAGGTGTGTTTGTGTCATTGGATGAACATTTAGGTCATTTTCGTCCTCCCTAGTCTTATTCTTGTCCAATTAGGGTTTTTAACCAATCTTGTGCATCCAATAAGTTCATTTGTGTCATTGGATTAACATTTAGGTTATTTTCGTCCTCCCTAGGCTTATTCTTGTCCAATTAGGGTTTTTAACCAATCTTGTGCATCCAATAAGTTTGTTTGTGCCATTGGATGATCAATTAGGTCATTTTTGTCCTCCCTAGGCATATTCTTGTCCAACTAGGGTTTTTAACCAATCTTGTGCATCCAATAGGTGTGTTTGTGTCATTGGATGATCAATTAGGTCATTTTCGTCCTCCCTAGGCTTATTCTTGTCCAATTAGGGTTTTTAACCAATCTTGTGCATCCAATAGGTGTGTTTGTGTCATTAGATGATCAATTAGGTCATTTTCGTCCTCCCTAGGCTTATTCTTGTCCAATTAGGGTTTTTAACCAATCTTGTGCATCCAATAAGTTCATTTGTTTCATTGGATTAACATTTAGGTCATTTTCGTCCTCCCAAGGCAAATTCTTTTCCAATTAGGGTTTTTAACCAATCTTGTGCATCCAATAGGTGTGTTTGTGTCATTGGATGATCAATTAGGTCATTTTCGTCCTCCCTAGGCTTATTCTTGTCCAATTAGGGTTTTTAACCAATCTTGTGCATCCAATAGGTGTGTTTGTGTCATTGGATGATCAATTAGGTCATTTTCGTCCTCCCTAGGCTTATTCTTGTCCAATTAGGGTTTTTAACCAATCTTGTGCATCAAATAAGTTCATTTGTGTCATTGGATGATCAATTAGGTCATTTTGGTCCTCCCTAGGCATGTTCTTGTCCAACTATGGTTTTTAACCAATCTTGTGCATACAATAGGCGTGTTTGTGTCATTGGATGATCAATTAGGTCATTTTCGTCCTCCCAAGGCTTATTCTTGTCCAATTAGGGTTTTTAACCAATCTTGTGCATCCAATAGGTGTGTTTGTGTCATTGGATGATCAATTAGGTCACTTTCGTCCTCCCTAGGCTTATTCTTGTCCAATTAGGGTTTTTAACCGATCTTGTGCATCCAATAGGTGTGTTTGTGTCATTGGATGATCAATTAGGTCATTTTCGTCTTCCCTAGGCTTATTCTTGTCCAATTAGGGTTTTTAACCAATCTTGTGCATCCAATAGGTGTGTTTGTGTCATTGGATGATCAATTAGGTCATTTTCGTCCTCCCTAGGCTAATTCTTGTCCAATTAGGGTTTTTAACTAATCTTGTGCATCTAATAGGTTCATTTGTGTCATTGGATGATCAATTAGGTCATTTTCGTCCTCCCTAGGCATATTCTTGTCCAACTAGGGTTTTTAACCAATCTTGTGCAACCAATAGGTGTGTTTGTGTCATTGGATGATCAATTAGGTCATTTTCGTCCTCCCTAGGCTTATTCTTGTCCAATTAGGGTTTTTAACCAATCTTGTGCATCCAATAGGTGTGTTTGTGTCATTGGATGATCAATTAGGTCATTTTCGTCCTCCCTAGGCTTATTCTTGTCCAATTAGGGTTTTTAACCAATCTTGTGCATCCAATAGGTGTGTTTGTGTCATTGGATGATCAATTAGGTCATTTTCGTCCTCCCTAGGCTTATTCTTGTCCAACTAGGATTTTTAACCAATCTTGTGCATCCAATAGGTGTGTTTGTGTCATTGGATGATCAATTAGGTCATTTTCGTCCTCCCTAGGCTTATTCTTGTCCAATTAGGGTTTTTAACCAATCTTGTGCATCCAATAGGTGTGTTTGTGTCATTGGATGATCAATTAGGTCATTTTCGGCATCCCTAGGCTTATTCTTGTCCAATTAGGGTTTTTAACCAATCTTGTGCATCCAATAGGTGTGTTTGTGTCATTGGATGATCAATTAGGTCATTTTCGTCCTCCCTAGGCTTATTCTTGTCCAATTAGGGTTTTTAACCAATCTTGTGCATCCAATAGGTGTGTTTGTGTCATTGGACGATCAATTAGGTCATTTTCGTCCTGCCTAGGCTTATTCTTGTCCAATTAGGGTTTTTAACCAATCTTGTGCATCCAATAGGTGTGTTTGTGTCATTGGATGATCAATTAGGTCATTTTTGTCCTCCCTAGGCTTATTCTTGTCCAATTAGGGTTTTTAACCAATCTTGTGCATCCAATAAGTTCATTTGTGTTATTGGATTAACATTTAGGACATATTCGTCCTCCCTAGGCATATTCTTGTCCAATTATGGTTTTTAACCAATCTTGTGCATCCAATAGGTGTGTTTGTGTCATTGGATGATCAATTAGGTCATTTTCGTCCTCCCTAGGCTTATTCTTGTCCAATTAGGGTTTTTAACCAATCTTGTGCATCCAATAGGTGTGTTTGTGTCATTGGATGATCAATTAGGTCATTTTCGTCCTCCCTAGGCTTATTCTTGTCCAATTAGGGTTTTTAACCAATCTTGTGCATCCAATAGGTTTGTTTGTGTCATTGGATGATCAATTAAGTCATTTTTGTCCTCCCTAGGCTTATTCTTGTCCAATTAGGGTTTTTAACCAATCTTGTGCATCCAATAAGTTCATTTGTGTTATTGGATTAACATTTAGGTCATATTCGTCCTCCCTAGGCATATTCTTGTCCAATTATGGTTTTTAACCAATCTTGTGCATCCAATAGTTGTGTTTGTGTCATTGGATGATCAATTAGGTCATTTTCGTCCTCCCTAGGCATATTCTTGTCCAATTATGGTTTTTAACCAATCTTGTGCATCCAATAGGTGTGTTTGTGTCATTGGATGATCAATTAGGTCATTTTCGTCCTCCCTAGGCTTATTCTTGTCCAATTAGGGTTTTTAACCAATCTTGTGCATCCAATATGTGTGTTTGTGTCATTGGATGATCAATTAGGTCATTTTCGTCCTCCCTAAGCTTATTCTTGTCCAATTAGGGTTTTTAACCAATCTTGTGCATCCAATAAGTTCATTTGTGTCATTGGATTAACATTTAGGTCATTTTCGTCCTCCCTAGGCTTATTCTTGTCCAATTAGGGTTTTTAACCAATCTTGTGCATCCAATAAGTTCATTTGTGTCATTGGATTAACATTTAGGTCATTTTCGTCCTCCCTAGGCTTATTCTTGTCCAATTAGGGTTTTTAACCAAGCTTGTGCATCCAATAGGTGTGTTTGTGTCATTGGATGAACATTTAGGTCATTTTCGTCCTCCCTAGGCTTATTCTTGTCCAATTAGGGTTTTTAACCAATCTTGTGCATCCAATAAGTTCATTTGTTTCATTGGATGAACATTTAGGTCATTTTCGTCCTCCCTAGTCTTATTCTTGTCCGATTAGGGTTTTTATGCAATCTTGTGCATCCAATAGGTGTGTTTGTGTCATTGGACGAACATTTAGGTCATTTTCGTCCTCCCTAGGCTTATTCTTGTCCAGTTAGGGATTTTAACCAATCTTGTGCATCCAATAAGTTCATTTGTGTCATTGGATGAACATTTAGGTCATTTTCGTCCTCCCTAGGCTTATTCTTGTCCAATTAGGGTTTTTAACCAATCTTGTGCATCCAATAAGTTCATTTGTGTCATTGGATGAACATTTAGGTCATTTTCGTCCTCCCTAGTCTTATTCTTGTCCAATTGGGGTTTTTATGCAATCTTATGCATCCAATATGTGTGTTTGTGTCATTGGATGAACATTTTGGTCATTTTCGTCCTCCCTAGGCTTATTCTTGTCCAATTAGTGTTTTTAACCAATCTTGTGCATCCAATAAGTTCATTTGTGTCATTGGATGAACATTTAGGTCATTTTCGTCCTCCCTAGTCTTATTCTTGTCCAATTAGGGTTTTAAGCAATCTTGTGCATCCGATAAGTTCATTTGTGTCATTGGATGAATATTTAGGTCATTTTTATCCTCCCTAGGCTTATCCTTGTCCAATTAGGGTTTCTAACCAATCTTGTGCATCCAATAAGTTCATTTGTTTCATTGGATGAACATTTAGGTCATTTTCGTCCTCCCTAGTCTTATTCTTGTCCAATTAGGGTTTTAAGCAATCTTGTGCATCCGATAAGTTCATTTATGTCATTGGAAGAATATTTAGGTCATTATGATCCTCCCTAGGCTTATTCTTGTCCAACTAGGGTTTCTAACCAATCTTGTGCATCCAATAGGTGTGTTTGTGTCATTGGATGAACATTTAGGTCATTTATTGTCCTCCCTAGTCTTATTCTTGTCCAATTAGGGTTTTTAACCAATCTTGTGCATCCAATAAGTTCATTTGTTTCATTGGATGAACATTTAGGTCATTTTCGTCCTCTCTAGTCTTATTCTTGTCCAATTAGGGTTTTAAGCAATCTTGTGCATCGGATAAGTTCATTTGTGTCATTGGAAGAATATTTAGGTCATTTTGATCCTCCCTAGGCTTATTCTTGCCCAACTAGGGTTTCTAACCAATCTTGTGCATCCAATAGGTGTGTTTGTGTCATTGGATGAACATTTAGGTCATTTTCGTCCTCCCTAGTCTTATTCTTGTTCAATTAGGGTTTTTAACCAGTCTTGTGCATCCAATAAGTTCATTTGTGTCATTGGATGAACATTTAGGTCATTTTCGTCCTCCCTAGTCTTATTCTTGTCCAATTAGGGTTTTAAGCAATCTTGTGCATCCGATAAGTTCATTTGTGTCATTGGATGAATATTTAGGTCATTTTTATCCTCCCTAGGCTTATTTTTGTCCAACTAGAGTTTCTAACCAATCTTGTGCATCAAATAGGTGTGTTTATGTCATTGGATGAACATTTAGGTCATTTTCGTCCTCCCTAGTCTTATTCTTGTCCAATTAAGGTTTTTAACCAGTCTTGTGCATCCAATAAGTTCATTTGTGTCATTGGATGTACATTTAGGTCATTTTCGTCCTCCCTAGTCTTATTCTTGTCCAATTATGGTTTTAAACAATCTTGTGCTTCTAGTAGGTGTGTTTGTGTCATTGGATTAACATTTAAGTCATTTTCGTCCTCCCTAGGCTTATTCTTGCACAATTAGGGTTTTTAACCAATCTTGTGCATCCAATAAGTTCATTTGTGACCTTGGATGAACATTTAGGTCATTTTCGTCCTCCCTAGGCTTATTCTTGTCCAATTAGGGTTTTTAACCAATCTTGTGCATCCAATAAGTTCATTTGTGTCATTGGATGAACATTTAGGTCATTTTCGTCCTCCCTAGTCTTATTCTTGTCCAATTAGGGTTTTAAGCAATCTTGTGCATCCGATAAGTTCATTTGTGTCATTGGATGAATATTTAGGTCATTTTTATCCTCCCTAGGCTTATCCTTGTCCAATTAGGGTTTCTAACCAATCTTGTGCATCCAATAAGTTCATTTGTTTCATTGGATGAACATTTAGGTCATTTTCGTCCTCCCTAGTCTTATTCTTGTCCAATTAGGGTTTTAAGCAATCTTGTGCATCCGATAAGTTCATTTATGTCATTGGAAGAATATTTAGGTCATTATGATCCTCCCTAGGCTTATTCTTGTCCAACTAGGGTTTCTAACCAATCTTGTGCATCCAATAGGTGTGTTTGTGTCATTGGATGAACATTTAGGTCATTTATTGTCCTCCCTAGTCTTATTCTTGTCCAATTAGGGTTTTTAACCAATCTTGTGCATCCAATAAGTTCATTTGTTTCATTGGACGAACATTTAGGTCATTTTCGTCCTCTCTAGTCTTATTCTTGTCCAATTAGGGTTTTAAGCAATCTTGTGCATCGGATAAGTTCATTTGTGTCATTGGAAGAATATTTAGGTCATTTTGATCATCCCTAGGCTTATTCTTGCCCAACTAGGGTTTCTAACCAATCTTGTGCATCCAATAGGTGTGTTTGTGTCATTGGATGAACATTTAGGTCATTTTCGTCCTCCCTAGTCTTATTCTTGTTCAATTAGGGTTTTTAACCAGTCTTGTGCATCCAATAAGTTCATTTGTGTCATTGGATGAACATTTAGGTCATTTTCGTCCTCCCTAGTCTTATTCTTGTCCAATTATGGTTTTAAGCAATCTTGTGCATCCGATATGTTCATTTGTGTCATTGGATGAATATTTAGGTCATTTTCATCCTCCCTAGGCTTATTCTTGTCCAATTAGGGTTTTTAACCAATCTTGTGCATCCAATAAGTTCATTTGTGTCATTGAATGAACATTTAGGTCATTTTCGTCCTCCATAGGCTTATTCTTGTCCAATTAGGGATTCTAAACAATTTTGTGCATCCAATAGGAGTGTTTGTGTCATTGGATGAACATTTAGGTCATTTTCGTCCTCCATAGGCTTATTCTTGTCCAATTAGGGTTTTTAACCAATCTTGTGCATCCAATAGGTGTGTTTGTGTCAATGGATGAACATTTAGGTCATTTTCGTCTTCCCTAGGCTTATTCTTGTCCAATTAGGGTTTTTAACCAATCTTGTGCATCCAATAAGTTCATTTGTGTCATTGGATGAACATTTAGGTCATTTTCGTCCTCCCTAGTCTTATTCTTGCCCAATTTTGGTTTTAAGCAATCTTGTGCATCCAATAAGTTCATTTGTGTCATTGGATGAACATTTAGGTCATTTTCGTCCACCCTGGGCTTATTCTTGTTCAATTAGGGTTTTTAACCAATCTTGTGCATCCAATAGGTGTGTTTGTGTCATTGGATGAACATTTAGGTCATTTTCGTCCTCCCTAG
>JBBPBR010000520.1:313204-347834 GCA_037974775.1 Cicer pinnatifidum | reverse complement strand
ATTTGTGTCATTGGATGAACATTTAGGTCATTTTCGTCCTCCCTAGTCTTATTCTTGTCCAATTATGGTTTTAAGCAATCTTGTGCATCCGATATGTTCATTTGTGTCATTGGATGAATATTTAGGTCATTTTCATCCTCCCTAGGCTTATTCTTGTCCAATTAGGGTTTTTAACCAATCTTGTGCATCCAATAAGTTCATTTGTGTCATTGAATGAACTTTTAGGTCATTTTCGTCCTCCATAGGCTTATTCTTGTCCAATTAGGGTTTCTAAACAATCTTGTGCATCCAATAGGTGTGTTTGTGTCATTGGATGAACATTTAGGTCATTTTCGTCCTCCCTAGTCTTATTCTTGTCCAATTAGGGTTTTTAACCAGTCTTGTGCATCCAATAAGTTCATTTGTGTCATTGTATGAACATTTAGGTCATTTTCGTCCTCTCTAGTCTTATTCTTGTCCAATTATGGTTTTAAGCAATCTTGTGCATCCGATATGTTCATTTATGTCATTGGATGAATATTTAGGTCATTTTCATCCTCCCTAGGCTTATTCTTGTCCAATTAGGGTTTTTAACCAATCTTGTGCATCCAATAAGTTCATTTGTGTCATTGAATGAACTTTTAGGTCATTTTCGTCCTCCATAGGCTTATTCTTGTCCAATTAGGGTTTCTAAACAATCTTGTGCATCCAATAGGTGTGTTTGTGTCATTGGATGAACATTTAGGTCATTTTCGTCCTCCCTAGGCTTATTCTTGTCCAATTAGGGTTTTTAACCAATCTTGTGCATCCAATAGGTGTGTTTGTGTCAAAGGATGAACAATTAGGTCATTTTCGTCCTCCCTAGGCTTATTCTTTTTCAATTAGGGTTTTTAACCAATCTTGTGGATCCAATAAGTTCATTTGTGTCATTGGATGAACATTTAGGTCATTTTCGTCCTCCCTAATCTTATTCTTGTCCAATTTTGGTTTTAAGCAATCTTGTGCATCCAATAAGTTCATTTGTGTCATTGGATGAACATTTAGGTCATTTTCGTCCACCCTGGGCTTATTCTTGTTCAATTAGGGTTTTTAACCAATCTTGTGCATCCAATAAGTTTATTTGTGTCATTGGATGAACATTTAGGTCATTTTCGTTCTCCCTAGGCTTATTCTTGTCCAATTAGGGTTTTTAACCAATCTTGTGCATCCAATAAGTTCATTTGTGTCATTATATGATCATTTAGGTCATTTTCGTCCTCCATAGGCTTATTCTTGTCCAATTAGGTTTTCTAAACAATCTTGTGCATCCAATAGGTGTGTTTGTGTCATTGGATGAACATTTAGGTCATTTTCGTCCTCCCTAGGCTTATTCTTGTCCAATTAGGGTTTTTAACCAATCTTGTGCATCCAATAGGTGTGTTTGTGTCATTGGATGAACATTTAGGTCAATTTCTTCCTCCCTAGGCTTATTCTTGTCCAATTAGGGTTTTTAACCAATCTTGTGCATCCAATATGTTCATTTGTGTCATTGGACGAACATTTAGGTCATTTTCGTCCTCCCAAGGCTTATTCTTGTCCAATTAGGGTTTCTAAACAATCTTGTGCATCCAATAGGTGTGTTTGTGTCATTGGATGAACATTTAGGTCATTTTCGTCCTCCCTAGGCTTATTCTTGTCCAATTAGGGTTTTTAACCAATCTTGTGCATCCAATAAGTTCATTTGTGTTATTGGATTAACAATTAGGTCATTTTCGTCCTCCTTAGGCTTATTCTTGTCCAATTAGGGTTTCTAACCAATCTTGTTCATCCAATAGGTGTGTTTAGTCATTTGATGAACCTTTAGGTTATTTTCGTCCTCCCTAGGCTTATTCTTGTCCAATTAGGGTTTTTAACCAATCTTATGCATCCAATAAGTTCATTTGTGTCATTGGATGAATATTTAGGTCATTTTCATCCTCCCTATGCATATTCTTGTCCAATTAGGGTTTCTAATCAATCTTGTGCATCCAATAGGTGTGTTTGTGTCATTGGATGAACATTTAGGTCATTTTCGTCCTACCTAGTCTTATTCTTGTCAAATTAGGGTTTCCAGCAATCTTGTGCATCCAATAAGTTCATTTGTGTCATTGGATGAATAGTTAGGTTATTTTCGTCCTCCCTAGGCTTATTCTTGTCCAATTAGGGTTTCTAAACAATCTTGTGCATCCAATAGGTGTGTTTGTGTCATTGGATGAACATTTAGGTCATTTTCGTCCTCCCTAGGCTTATTCTTGTCCAATTAGGGTTTTTAACCAATCTTATGCATCCAATAAGTTCATTTGTGTCATTGGATGAACATTTAGGTCATTTTCGTCCTCCCAAGGCTTATTCTTGTCCAATTAGGGTTTTTAACCAATCTTGTGCATCCAATAAGTTCATTTGTGTCATTGGGTGAACATTTAGGTCATTTTCGTCCTCCCTAGGCTTATTCTTGTCCAATTAGGGTTTCTAACCAATCTTGTGCATCCAATAGGTGTGTTTAGTCATTTGATGAACATTTAGGTTATTTTCGTCCTCCCTAGGCTTATTCTTGTCCAATTAGGGTTTTTAACCAATCTTGTGCATCCAATAACTTCATTTGTGTCATTGGATGAACATTTAGGTCATTTTCGTCCTCCCTATGCTTATTCTTGTCCAATTAGGGTTTTTAACCAATCTTGTGCATCCAATAGGTGTGTTTGTGTCATTGGATGAACATTTAGGTCATTTTCGTCCTCCCAAGGCTTATTCTTGTCCAATTAGGGTTTCTAAACAATCTTGTGCATCCAATAGGTGTGTTTGTGTCATTGGATGAACATTTAGGTCATTTTCGTCCTCCCTAGGCTTATTCTTGTCCAATTAGGGTTTTTAACCAATCTAGTGCATCCAATAAGTTCATTTGTGTCATTGGATTAACATTTAAGTCATTTCCGTCCTCCCTAGGCTTATTCTTGTCCAATTAAGGTTTTTAACCAATCTTGTGCATCCAATAGGTGTGTTTGTGTCATTGGATGAACATTTAGGTCATTTTCGTCCTCTCTAGGCTTATTCTTGTCCAATTAGGATTTCTAACCAATCTTTTGCATCCAATAGGTGTGGTTGTGTCATTGGATGAACATTTAGGTCATTTTCGTCCTCCCTATGCTTATTCTTGTACAATTAGGGTTTTTAACCAATCTTGTGCATCCAATAGGTGTGTTTGTGTCATTAGATGAACATTTAGGTCATTTTCGTCCTCACTAGGCTTATTCTTGTCCAATTAGGGTTTTTAACCAATCTTGTGCATCCAATAAGTTCATTTGTGTCATTGGATTACTATTTAGGTCATTTTCATCCTCCCTAGGCTTATTCTTGTCCAATTAGGGTTTCTAACCAATCTTGTGCATCCAATAAGTGTGTTTGTGTCATTGGATGAACATTTAGGTCATTTTCGTCCTCCCTAGGCTTATTCTTGTCCAATTAGGGTTTTTAACCAATCTTGTGCATCCAATAGGTGTGTTTGTGTCAATGGATGAACATTTAGGTCATTTTCGTCCTCCCTAGGCTTATTCTTGTTCAATTAGGGTTTTTAACCAATCTTGTGCATCCAATAAGTTCATTTGTGTCATTGGATGAACATTTAGGTCATTTTCTTCCTCCCTAATCTTATTCTTGTCCAATTTTGGTTTTAAGCAATCTTGTGCATCCAATAAGTTCATTTGTGTCATTGGATGAACATTTAGGTCATTTTCGTCCACCCTGGGCTTATTCTTGTTCAATTAGGGTTTTTAACCAATCTTGTGCATCCAATAAGTTTATTTGTGTCATTGGATGAACATTTAGGTCATTTTCGTTCTCCCTAGGCTTATTCTTGTCCAATTAGGGTTTTTAACCAATCTTGTGCATCCAATAGGTGTGTTTGTGTCAAAGGATGAACAATTAGGTCATTTTCGTCCTCCCTAGGCTTATTCTTGTTCAATTAGGGTTTTTAACCAATCTTGTGGATCCAATAAGTTCATTTGTGTCATTGGATGAACATTTAGGTCATTTTCGTCCTCCCTAATCTTATTCTTGTCCAATTTTGGTTTTAAGCAATCTTGTGCATCCAATAAGTTCATTTGTGTCATTGAATGAACTTTTAGGTCATTTTCGTCCTCCATAGGCTTATTCTTGTCCAATTAGGGTTTCTAAACAATCTTGTGCATCCAATAGGTGTGTTTGTGTCATTGGATGAACATTTAGGTCATTTTCGTCCTCCCTAGGCTTATTCTTGTCCAATTAGGGTTTTTAACCAATCTTGTGCATCCAATAGGTGTGTTTGTGTCAAAGGATGAACAATTAGGTCATTTTCGTCCTCCCTAGGCTTATTCTTGTTCAATTAGGGTTTTTAACCAATCTTGTGGATCCAATAAGTTCATTTGTGTCATTGGATGAACATTTAGGTCATTTTCGTCCTCCCTAATCTTATTCTTGTCCAATTTTGGTTTTAAGCAATCTTGTGCATCCAATAAGTTCATTTGTGTCATTGGATGAACATTTAGGTCATTTTCGTCCACCCTGGGCTTATTCTTGTTCAATTAGGGTTTTTAACCAATCTTGTGCATCCAATAGGTGTGTTTGTGTCATTGGATGAACATTTAGGTCATTTTCGTCCTCCCTAGTCTTATTCTTGTCCAATTAGGGTTTTTAACCAATCTTGTGCATCCAATAAGTTCATTTGTTTCATTGGATAAACATTTAGGTCATTTTCGTCCTCCCTAGTCTTATTCTTGTCCAATTAGGGTTTTAAGCAATCTTGTGCATCCGATAAGTTCATTTGTGTCATTGGAAGAATATTTAGGTCATTTTGATCCTCCCTAGTCTTATTCTTGTCCAACTAGGGTTTCTAACCAATCTTGTGCATCCAATAGGTGTGTTTGTGTCATTGGATGAACATTTAGGTCATTTTCGTCCTCCCAAGTCTTATTCTTGTCCAATTAGGGTTTTTAACCAGTCTTATGCATCCAATAAGTTTATTTGTGTCATTGGATGAACATTTAGGTCATTTTCGTCCTCCCTAGTCTTATTCTTGTCCAATTATGGTTTTAAGCAATCTTGTGCATCCGATATGTTCATTTGTGTCATTGGATGAATATTTAGGTCATTTTCATCCTCCCTAGGCTTATTCTTGTCCAATTAGGGTTTCTAAACAATCTTGTGCATCCAATAGGTGTGTTTGTGTCATTGGATGAGCATTTAGGTCATTTTCGTCCTCCCTAGGCTTAATCTTGTCCAATTAGGGTTTTTAACCAATCTTGTGCATCCAATAGGTGTGTTTGTGTCAATGGATGAACATTTAGGTCATTTTCGTCCTCCCTTAGCTTATTCTTGTCCAATTAGGGTTTTTAACCAATCTTGTGCATCCAATAAGTTCATTTGTGTCATTGGATGAACATTTAGGTCATTTTCGTCCTCCCTAGTCTTATTCTAGCCCAATTTTGGTTTTAAGCAATCATATGCATCCAATAAGTTCATATGTGTCATTGGATGAACATTTAGGTCATTTTCGTCCACCCCGGGCTTATTCTTGTTCAATTAGGGTTTTTAACCAATCTTGTGCATCCAATAAGTTTATTTGTGTCATTGGATGAACATTTAGGTCATTTTCGTCCTCCCTAGGCTTATTCTTGTCCAATTAGGGTTTTTAACCAATCTTGTGCATCCGATAAGTTCATTTGTGTCATTGAATGAACATTTAGGTCATTTTCGTCCTCCATAGGCTTATTCTTGTCCAATTAGGGTTTCTAAACAATCTTGTGCATCCAATAGGTGTGTTTGTGTCATTGGATGAACATTTAGGTCATTTTCGTCCTCCCTAGTCTTATTCTTGTCCAATTAAGGTTTTTAACCAATCTTGTGCATCCAATAAGTTCATTTGTTTCATTGGATGAACATTTAGGTCATTTTCGTCCTCCCTAGTCTTATTCTTGTCCAATTAGGGTTTTAAGCAATCTTGTGCATCCGATAAGTTCATTTGTGTCATTGGAAGAATATTTAGGTCATTTTGATCCTCCCTAGGCTTATTCTTGTCCAACTAGGGTTTGTAACCAATCTTGTGCATCCAATAGGTGTGTTTGTGTCATTGGATGAACATTTAGGTCATTTTCGTCCTCCCTAGTCATATTCTTGTCCAATTAGGGTTTTTAACCAGTCTTGTGCATCCAATAAGTTCATTTGTGTCATTGTATGAACATTTAGGTCATTTTTCGTCCTCTCTAGTCTTATTCTTGTCCAATTATGGTTTTAAGCAATCTTGTGCATCCGATATGTTCATTTGTGTCATTGGATGAATATTTAGGTCATTTTCATCCTCCCTAGGCTTATTCTTGTCCAATTAGGGTTTTTAACCAATCTTGTGCATCCAATAAGTTCATTTGTGTCATTGAATGAACATTTAGGTCATTTTCGTCCTCCATAGGCATATTCATGTCCAATTAGGGTTTCTAAACAATCTTGTGCATCCAATAGGTGTGTTTGTGTCATTGGATGAACATTTAGGTCATTTTCGTCCTCCCTAGGCTTATTCTTGTCCAATTAGGGTTTTTAACCAATCTTGTGCATCCAATAGGTGTGTTTGTGTCAATGGATGAACATTTAGGTCATTTTCGTCCTCCCTAGGCTTATTCTTGTTCAATTAGGGTTTTTAACCAATCTTGTGCATCCAATAAGTTCATTTGTGTCATTGGATGAACATTTAGGTCATTTTCTTCCTCCCTAATCTTATTCTTGTCCAATTTTGGTTTTAAGCAATCTTGTGCATCCAATAAGTTCATTTGTGTCATTGGATGAACATTTAGGTCATTTTCGTCCACCCTGGGCTTATTCTTGTTCAATTAGGGTTTTTAACCAATCTTGTGCATCCAATAAGTTTATTTGTGTCATTGGATGAACATTTAGGTCATTTTCGTTCTCCCTAGGCTTATTCTTGTCCAATTAGGGTTTTTAACCAATCTTGTGCATCCAATAAGTTCATTTGTGTCATTGAATGATCATTTAGGTCATTTTCGTCCTCCATAGGCTTATTCTTGTCCAATTAGGTTTTATAAACAATCTTGTGCATCCAATAGGCGTGTTTGTGTCATTGGATGAACATTTAGGTCATTTTCGTCCTCCCTAGGCTTATTCTTGTCCAATTAGGGTTTTTAACCAATCTTGTGCATCCAATAGGTGTGTTTGTGTCATTGGATGAACATTTAGGTCATTTTCGTCCTCCCTAGGCTTATTCTTGTCCAATTTGGGTTTTAAGCAATCTTGTGCATCCAATAAGTTCATTTGTGTCATTGGATGAACATTTAGGTGATTTTCGTCCACCCTGGGCTTATTCTTGTTCAATTAGGGTTTTTATCCAATCTTGTGCATCCAATAAGTTTATTTGTGTCATTGGATGAACATTTAGGTCATTTTCGTCCTCCCTAGGCTTATTCTTGTCCAATTAGGGTTTTTAACCAATCTTCTGCATCCAATAAGTTCATTTGTGTCATTGAATGAACATTTAGGTCATTTTCGTCCTCCCTAGGCTTATTCTTGTCCAATTAGGGTTTCTAAACAATCTTGTGCATCCAATAGGTGTGTTTGTGTCATTGGATGAACATTTAGGTCATTTTCGTCCTCCCTAGGCTTATTCTTGTCCAATTAGGGTTTTTAACCAATCTTGTGCATCCAATAGGTGTGTTTGTGTCAAAGGATGAACAATTAGGTCATTTTTGTCCTCCCTAGGCTTATTCTTGTTCAATTAGGGTTTTTAACCAATCTTGTGGATCCAATAAGTTCATTTGTGTCATTGGATGAACATTTAGGTCATTTTCGTCCTCCCTAATCTTATTCTTGTCCAATTTTGGTTTTAAGCAATCTTGTGCATCCAATAAGTTCATTTGTGTCATTGGATGAACATTTAGGTCATTTTCGTCCACCCTGGGCTTATTCTTGTTCAATTAGGGTTTTTAACCAGTCTTGTGCATCCAATAAGTTTATTTGTGTCATTGGATGAACATTTAGGTCATTTTCGTTCTCCCTAGGCTTATTCTTGTCCAATTAGGGTTTTTAACCAATCTTGTGCAACCAATAAGTTCATTTGTGTCATTATATGATCATTTTGGTCATTTTCGTCCTCCATAGGCTTATTCGTGTCCAATTAGGTTTTCTAAACAATCTTGTGCATCCAATAGGTGTGTTTGTGTCATTGGATTAACATTTAGGTCATTTCGTCCTCCATAGGCTTATTCTTGTCCAATTAGGGTTTCTAACCAATCTTGTGCATTCAATAGGTGTGTTTGTGTCATTGGATGAAAATTTAGGTCATTTTCGTCCTCCCTATGCTTATTCTTGTCCAATTAGGGTTTTAAGCAATCTTGTGCATCCAATAAGTTCATTTGTGTCATTGGATTAACATTTAGGTCTTTTCGTCCTCCCTAGGCTTATTCTTGTCCAATTAGGGTTTTTAACCAATCTTGTGCATCCAATAGGTGTGTTTGTGTCATTGGATGAACATTTAGGTCATTTTCGTCCTCCCTAGGCTTATTCTTGTCCAATTATGGTTTATAAGTAATCTTGTGCATCCAATAAGTTCATTTGTGTCATTGGATGAACATTTAGGTCATTTTCGTCCTCCCTAGGCTTATTCTTGTCCAATTAGGGTTTATAAGCAATCTTGTGCATCCAATAAGTTCATTTGTGTCATTGGATGAACATTTAGGTCATTTTCGTCCTCCCTAGGCTTATTCTTGTCCAATTAGGGTTTATAAGCAATCTTTTGCATCCAATAAGTTCATTTGTGTCATTGGATGAACATTTTGGTCATTTTCGTCCTCCCTAGGCTTATTCTTGTCCAATTAGGGTTTCTAACCAATCTTGTGCATCCAATAAGTTCATTTGTGTCATTGGATGAACATATAGGTCATTTTCGTCCTCCCTAGGCTTATTCTTGTCCAATTAGGGTTTTTAACCAATCTTGTGCATCCAATAGGTGTGTTTGTGTCATTGGATGAACATTTAGGTCATTTTCGTCCTCCCTAGGCTTATTCTTGTCCAATTTGGGTTTTAAGCAATCTTGTGCATCCAATAAGTTCATTTGTGTCATTGGATGAACATTTAGGTCATTTTCGTCCACCCTGGGCTTATTCTTGTTCAATTAGGGTTTTTAACCAATCTTGTGCATCCAATAAGTTTATTTGTGTCATTGGATGAACATTTAGGTCATTTTCGTTCTCCCTAGGCTTATTCTTGTCCAATTAGGGTTTTTAACCAATCTTGTGCATCCAATAAGTTCATTTGTGTCATTGAATGATCATTTAGGTCATTTTCGTCCTCCATAGGCTTATTCTTGTCCAATTAGGTTTTATAAACAATCTTGTGCATCCAATAGGTGTGTTTGTGTCATTGGATGAACATTTAGGTCATTTTCGTCCTCCCTAGGCTTATTCTTGTCCAATTAGGGTTTTTAACCAATCTTGTGCATCCAATAGGTGTGTTTGTGTCATTGGATGAACATTTAGGCCATTTTCGTCCTCCCTAGGCTTATTCTTGTCCAATTAGGGTTTTTAACCAATCTTGTGCATCCAATAAGTTCATTTGTGTCATTGGATTAACATTTAGGTCATTTTCGTCCTCCCTAGGCTTATTCTTGTCCAATTAGGGTTTCTAAACAATCTTGTGCATCCAATAGGTGTGTTTGTGTCATTGGATGAACATTTAGGTCATTTTCGTCCTCCCTAGGCTTATTCTTGTCCAATTAGGGTTTTTAACCAATCTTGTGCATCCAATAAGTTCATTTGTGTCATTGGATGTACATTTAGGTCATTTTCGTCCTCCTAAGGCTTATTCTTGTCCAATTAGGGTTTCTAACCAATCTTGTGCTTCCAATAGGTGTGTTTGTGTCATTGGATGAACATTTAGGTCATTTTCGTCCTCCCTAGGCTTATTCTTGTCCAATTAGGGTTTTTAACCAATCTTGTGCATCCAATAAGTTCATTTGTGTCATTGGATAAACATTTAGGTCATTTTCGTCACCCTAGGCTTATTCTTGTCCAATTAGGGTTTTTAACCAATCTTGTGCATCCAATAGGTGTATTTGTGTCATTGGATGAACATTTAGGTCTTTTTCGTCCTCCCTAGGCTTATTCTTGTCCAATTAGGGTTTCTAACCAATCTTGTGCATCCAATAGGTGTATTTGTGTCATTGGATGAACATTTAGGTCATTTTCGTCCTCCCTAGGCTTATTCTTGTTCAATTAGGGTTTTTAACCAATCTTGTGCATCCAATAAGTTCATTTGTGTCATTGGATGAACATTTAGGTCATTTTCGTCCTCTCTAATCTTATTCTTGTCCAATTTTGGTTTTAAGCAATCTTGTGCATCCAATAAGTTCATTTGTGTCATTGGATGAACATTTAGGTCATTTTCGTCCACCCTGGGCTTATTCTTGTTCAATTAGGGTTTTTAACCAATCTTGTGCATCCAATAAGTTTATTTGTGTCATTGGATGAACATTTAGGTCATTTTCGTTCTCCCTAGGCTTATTCTTGTCCAATTAGGGTTTTTAACCAATCTTGTGCAACCAATAAGTTCATTTGTGTCATTATATGATCATTTAGGTCATTTTCGTCCTCCATAGGCTTATTCTTGTCCAATTAGGTTTTCTAAACAATCTTGTGCATCCAATAGGTGTGTTTGTGTCATTGGATTAACATTTAGGTCATTTCGTCCTCCCTAGGCTTATTCTTGTCCAATTAGGGTTTCTAACCAATCTTGTGCATTCAATAGGTGTGTTTGTGTCATTGGATGAAAATTTAGGTCATTTTCGTCCTCCCTATGCTTATTCTTGTCCAATTAGGGTTTTAAGCAATCTTGTGCATCCAATAAGTTCATTTGTGTCATTGGATTAACATTTAGGTCTTTTCGTCCTCCCTAGGCTTATTCTTGTCCAATTAGGGTTTTTAACCAATCTTGTGCATCCAATAGGTGTGTTTGTGTCATTGGATGAACATTTAGGTCATTTTCGTCCTCCCTAGGCTTATTCTTGTCCAATTATGGTTTATAAGTAATCTTGTGCATCCAATAAGTTCATTTGTGTCATTGGATGAACATTTAGGTCATTTTCGTCCTCCCTAGGCTTATTCTTGTCCAATTAGGGTTTATAAGCAATCTTGTGCATCCAATAAGTTCATTTGTGTCATTGGATGAACATTTAGGTCATTTTCGTCCTCCCTAGGCTTATTCTTGTCCAATTAGGGTTTATAAGCAATCTTGTGCATCCAATAAGTTCATTTGTGTCATTGGATGAACATTTAGGTCATTTTCGTCCTCTCTAGGCTTATTCTTGTCCAATTAGGGTTTCTAACCAATCTTGTGCATCCAATAAGTTCATTTGTGTCATTGGATGAACATTTAGGTCATTTTCGTCCTCCAAAGGCTTATTCTTGTCCAATTAGGGTTTTTAAGCAATCTTGTGAATCCTATAAGTTCATTTGTGTCATTGGATTAAGATTTAAGTCCTTTTCGTCCTTCCTAGGCTTATTCTTGTTCAATTAGGGTTTCTAACCAATCTTGTGCTTCCAATAGGTGTATTTGTGTCATTGGATGAACATTTAGGTCATTTTCTTCCTCCCTAGGCTTATTCTTGTCCAATTAGGGTTTTTAAGCAATCTTGTGCATCCAATAAGTTCATTTGTGTCATTGGATGAACATTTAGGTCATTTTCGTCCTCCATAGGCTTATTCTTGTCCAATTAGGGTTTTTAACCAATCTTGTGCATCCAATAGGTGTGTTTGTGTCATTGGATGAACATTTAGGTCAGTTTTGTCCTCCCTAGGCTTATTCTTGTCCAATTAGGGTTTTTAACCAATCTTGTGCATCCAATAAGTTCATTTGTGTCATTGGATAAACATTTAGGTCATTTTCGTCCACCCTAGGCTTATTCTTGTCCAATTAGGGTTTTTAACCAATCTTGTGCATCCAATAGGTGTATTTGTGTTATTGGATGAACATTTAGGTCATTTTCGTCCTCCCTAGGCTTATTCTTGTCCAATTAGGGTTTTTAAGCAATCTTGTGCATCCAATAAGTTCATTTGTGTTATTGGATGAACATTTAGGTCATTTTCGTCCTCCCTAGGCTTATTCTTGTTCAATTAGGGTTTTTAACCAATCTTGTGCATCCAATAAGTTCATTTGTGTCATTGGATGAACATTTAGGTCATTTTCGTCCTCCCTAATCTTATTCTTGTCCAATTTTGGTTTTAAGCAATCTTGTGCATCCTATAAGTTCATTTGTGTCATTGGATGAACATTTAGGTCATTTTCGTCCACCCTGGGCTTATTCTTGTTCAATTAGGGTTTTTAACCAATCTTGTGCATCCAATAAGTTTATTTGTGTCATTGGATGAACATTTAGGTCATTTTCGTTCTCCCTAGGCTTATTCTTGTCCAATTAGGGTTTTTAACCAATCTTGTGCATCCAATAAGTTCATTTGTGTCATTGAATGATTATTTAGGTCATTTTCGTCCTCCATAGGCTTATTCTTGTCCAATTAGGTTTTATAAACAATCTTGTGCATCCAATAGGTGTGTTTGTGTCATTGGATGAACATTTAGGTCATTTTCGTCCTCCCTAGGCTTATTCTTGTCCAATTAGGGTTTTTAACCAATCTTGTGCATCCAATAGGTGTGTTTGTGTCATTGGATGAACATTTAGGTCATTTTCGTCCTCCCTAGGCTTATTCTTGTCCAATTAGGGTTTCTAACCAATCTTGTGCATCCAATAGGTGTGTTTAGTCATTTGATGAACATTTAGGTCATTTTTGTCCTCCCTAAGCTTATTCTTGTCCAATTAGGGTTTCTAAACAATCTTGTGTATCCAATATGTTCATTTGTGTCATTGGATAAACATTTAGGTCATTTTCGTCCTCCCAAGGCTTATTCTTGTCCAATTAGGGTTTCTAAACAATCTTGTGCATCCAATAGGTGTGTTTGTGTCATTGGATGAACATTTAGGTCATTTTCGTCCTCCCTAGGCTTATTCTTGTCCAATTAGGGTTTTTAACCAATCTTGTGCATCCAATAGGTGTGATTGTGTCATTGGATGAACATTTAGGTCATTTTCGTCCTCCCTAGGCTTATTCTTGTCCAATTAGGGTTTTTAACCAATCTTGTGCATCCAATAAGTTCATTTGTGTCATTGGATGAACATTTAGGTCATTTTCGTCCTCCCTAGGCTTATTCTTGTCCAATTATGGTTTTTAAGCAATCTTGTGCATCCAATAAGTTCATTTGTGTCATTGGATGAACATTTAGGTCATTTTCGTCCTCCCTAGGCTTATTCTTGTCCAATTAGGGTTTATAAGCAATCTTGTGCATCCAATAAGTTCATTTGTGTCATTGGATGAACATTTAGGTCATTTTCGTCCTCCCTAGGCTTATTCTTGTCCAATTAGGGTTTCTAACCAATCTTGTGCGTCCAATAAGTTCATTTGTGTCATTGGATGAACATTTAGGTCATTTTCGTCCTCCCTAGGCTTATTCTTGTCCAATTAGGGTTTATAAGCAATCTTGTGCATCCAATAAGTTCATTTGTGTCATTGGATGAACATTTTGGTCATTTTCGTCCTCCCTAGGCTTATTCTTGTCCAATTAGGGTTTCTAACCAAACTTGTGCATCCAATAAGTTCATTTGTGTCATTGGATGAACATTTAGGTCATTTTCGTCCTCCCTAGGCTTATTCTTGTCCAATTAGGGTTTTTAAGCAATCTTGTGCATCCAATAAGTTCATTTGTGTCATTGGATGAACATTTAGGTCATTTTCGTCCTCCCTAGGCTTATTCTTGTCCAATTAGGGTTTATAAGCAATCTTGTGCATCCAATAAGTTCATTTGTGTCATTGGATGAACATTTAGGTCATTTTCGTCCTCCCTAGGCTTATTCTTGTCCAATTAGGGTTTATAAGCAATCTTGTGCATCCAATAAGTTCATTTGTGTCATTGGATGAACATTTTGGTCATTTTCGTCCTCCCTAGGCTTATTCTTGTCCAATTAAGGTTTTTAACCAATCTTGTGCATCCAATAAGTTCATTTGTGTCATTGGAAAAACATTTAGGTCATTTTCGTCCACCCTAGGCTTATTCTTGTCCAATTAGGGTTTTTAACCAATCTTGTGCATCCAATAGGTGTGTTTGTGTCATTGGATGAACATTTAGGTCATTTTCGTCCTCCCTAGGCTTATTCTTGTCCAATTTGGGTTTTAAGCAATCTTGTGCATCCAATAAGTTCATTTGTGTCATTGGATGAACATTTAGGTCATTTTCGTCCACCCTGGGCTTATTCTTGTTCAATTAGGGTTTTTATCCAATCTTGTGCATCCAATAAGTTTATTTGTGTCATTGGATGAACATTTAGGTCATTTTCGTCCTCCCTAGGCTTATTCTTGTCCAATTAGGGTTTTTAACCAATCTTCTGCATCCAATAAGTTCATTTGTGTCATTGAATGAACATTTAGGTCATTTTCGTCCTCCCTAGGCTTATTCTTGTCCAATTAGGGTTTATAAACAATCTTGTGCATCCAATAGGTGTGTTTGTGTCATTGGATGAACATTTAGGTCATTTTCGTCCTCCCTAGGCTTATTCTTGTCCAATTAGGGTTTTTAACCAATCTTGTGCATCCAATAGGTGTGTTTGTTTCATTGGATGAACATTTAGGTCATTTTCGTCCTCCCTAGGCTTATTCTTGTCCAATTAGGGTTTTAAGCAATCTTGTGCATCCGATAAGTTCATTTGTTTCATTGGAAGAATATTTAGGTCATTTTGATCCTCCCTAGGCTTATTCTTGTCCAACTAGGGTTTCTAACCAATCTTGTGCATCCAATAGGTGTGTTTGTGTCATTGGATGAACATTTAGGTCATTTTTGTCCTCCCTAGTCTTATTCTTGTCCAATTAGGGTTTTTAACCAGTCTTGTGCATCCAATAAGTTCATTTGTGTCATTGTATGAACATTTAGGTCATTTTCGTCCTCTCTAGTCTTATTCTTGTCCAATTATGGTTTTAAGCAATCTTGTGCATCCGATATGTTCATTTGTGTCATTGGATGAATATTTAGGTCATTTTCATCCTCCCTAGGCTTATTCTTGTCCAATTAGGGTTTTTAACCAATCTTGTGCATCCAATAAGTTCATTTGTGTCATTGAATGAACTTTTAGGTCATTTTCGTCCTCCATAGGCTTATTCTTGTCCAATTAGGGTTTCTAAACAATCTTGTGCATCCAATAGGTGTGTTTGTGTCATTGGATGAACATTTAGGTCATTTTCGTCCTCCCTAGTCTTATTCTTGTCCAATTAGGGTTTTTAACCAGTCTTGTGCATCCAATAAGTTCATTTGTGTCATTGTATGAACATTTAGGTCATTTTCGTCCTCTCTAGTCTTATTCTTGTCCAATTATGGTTTTAAGCAATCTTGTGCATCCGATATGTTCATTTATGTCATTGGATGAATATTTAGGTCATTTTCATCCTCCCTAGGCTTATTCTTGTCCAATTAGGGTTTTTAACCAATCTTGTGCATCCAATAAGTTCATTTGTGTCATTGAATGAACTTTTAGGTCATTTTCGTCCTCCATAGGCTTATTCTTGTCCAATTAGGGTTTCTAAACAATCTTGTGCATCCAATAGGTGTGTTTGTGTCATTGGATGAACATTTAGGTCATTTTCGTCCTCCCTAGGCTTATTCTTGTCCAATTAGGGTTTTTAACCAATCTTGTGCATCCAATAGGTGTGTTTGTGTCAAAGGATGAACAATTAGGTCATTTTCGTCCTCCCTAGGCTTATTCTTTTTCAATTAGGGTTTTTAACCAATCTTGTGGATCCAATAAGTTCATTTGTGTCATTGGATGAACATTTAGGTCATTTTCGTCCTCCCTAATCTTATTCTTGTCCAATTTTGGTTTTAAGCAATCTTGTGCATCCAATAAGTTCATTTGTGTCATTGGATGAACATTTAGGTCATTTTCGTCCTCCCTGGGCTTATTCTTGTTCAATTAGGGTTTTTAACCAATCTTGTGCATCCAATAAGTTTATTTGTGTCATTGGATGAACATTTAGGTCATTTTCGTTCTCCCTAGGCTTATTCTTGTCCAATTAGGGTTTTTAACCAATCTTGTGCAACCAATAAGTTCATTTGTGTCATTATATGATCATTTTGGTCATTTTCGTCCTCCATAGGCTTATTCGTGTCCAATTAGGTTTTCTAAACAATCTTGTGCATCCAATAGGTGTGTTTGTGTCATTGGATTAACATTTAGGTCATTTCGTCCTCCATAGGCTTATTCTTGTCCAATTAGGGTTTCTAACCAATCTTGTGCATTCAATAGGTGTGTTTGTGTCATTGGATGAAAATTTAGGTCATTTTCGTCCTCCCTATGCTTATTCTTGTCCAATTAGGGTTTTAAGCAATCTTGTGCATCCAATAAGTTCATTTGTGTCATTGGATTAACATTTAGGTCTTTTCGTCCTCCCTAGGCTTATTCTTGTCCAATTAGGGTTTTTAACCAATCTTGTGCATCCAATAGGTGTGTTTGTGTCATTGGATGAACATTTAGGTCATTTTCGTCCTCCCTAGGCTTATTCTTGTCCAATTAGGGTTTTTAACCAATCTTCTGCATCCAATAAGTTCATTTGTGTCATTGAATGAACATTTAGGTCATTTTCGTCCTCCCTAGGCTTATTCTTGTCCAATTAGGGTTTCTAAACAATCTTGTGCATCCAATAGGTGTGTTTGTGTCATTGGATGAACATTTAGGTCATTTTCGTCCTCCCTAGGCTTATTCTTGTCCAATTAGGGTTTTTAACCAATCTTGTGCATCCAATAGGTGTGTTTGTTTCATTGGATGAACATTTAGGTCATTTTCGTCCTCCCTAGGCTTATTCTTGTCCAATTAGGGTTTTAAGCAATCTTGTGCATCCGATAAGTTCATTTGTGTCATTGGAAGAATATTTAGGTCATTTTGATCCTCCCTAGGCTTATTCTTGTCCAACTAGGGTTTCTAACCAATCTTGTGCATCCAATAGGTGTGTTTGTGTCATTGGATGAACATTTAGGTCATTTTTGTCCTCCCTAGTCTTATTCTTGTCCAATTAGGGTTTTTAACCAGTCTTGTGCATCCAATAAGTTCATTTGTGTCATTGTATGAACATTTAGGTCATTTTCGTCCTCTCTAGTCTTATTCTTGTCCAATTATGGTTTTAAGCAATCTTGTGCATCTGATATGTTCATTTGTGTCATTGGATGAATATTTAGGTCATTTTCATCCTCCCTAGGCTTATTCTTGTCCAATTAGGGTTTTTAACCAATCTTGTGCATCCAATAAGTTCATTTGTGTCATTGAATGAACTTTTAGGTCATTTTCGTCCTCCATAGGCTTATTCTTGTCCAATTAGGGTTTCTAAACAATCTTGTGCATCCAATAGGTGTGTTTGTGTCATTGGATGAACATTTAGGTCATTTTCGTCCTCCCTAGGCTTATTCTTGTCCAATTAGGGTTTTTAACCAATCTTGTGCATCCAATAGGTGTGTTTGTGTCAAAGGATGAACAATTAGGTCATTTTCGTCCTCCCTAGGCTTATTCTTTTTCAATTAGGGTTTTTAACCAATCTTGTGGATCCAATAAGTTCATTTGTGTCATTGGATGAACATTTAGGTCATTTTCGTCCTCCCTAATCTTATTCTTGTCCAATTTTGGTTTTAAGCAATCTTGTGCATCCAATAAGTTCATTTGTGTCATTGGATGAACATTTAGGTCATTTTCGTCCACCCTGGGCTTATTCTTGTTCAATTAGGGTTTTTAACCAATCTTGTGCATCCAATAAGTTTATTTGTGTCATTGGATGAACATTTAGGTCATTTTCGTTCTCCCTAGGCTTATTCTTGTCCAATTAGGGTTTTTAACCAATCTTGTGCATCCAATAAGTTCATTTGTGTCATTATATGATCATTTAGGTCATTTTCGTCCTCCATAGGCTTATTCTTGTCCAATTAGGTTTTCTAAACAATCTTGTGCATCCAATAGGTGTGTTTGTGTCATTGGATGAACATTTAGGTCATTTTCGTCCTCCCTAGGCTTATTCTTGTCCAATTAGGGTTTTTAACCAATCTTGTGCATCCAATAGGTGTGTTTGTGTCATTGGATGAACATTTAGGTCAATTTCTTCCTCCCTAGGCTTATTCTTGTCCAATTAGGGTTTTTAACCAATCTTGTGCATCCAATATGTTCATTTGTGTCATTGGACGAACATTTAGGTCATTTTCGTCCTCCCAAGGCTTATTCTTGTCCAATTAGGGTTTCTAAACAATCTTGTGCATCCAATAGGTGTGTTTGTGTCATTGGATGAACATTTAGGTCATTTTCGTCCTCCCTAGGCTTATTCTTGTCCAATTAGGGTTTTTAACCAATCTTGTGCATCCAATAGGTGTGTTTGTGTCATTGGATGAACATTTAGGTCATTTTCGTCTTCCCTAGGCTTATTCTTGTCCAATTAGGGTTTTTAACCAATCTTGTGCATCCAATATGTTCATTTGTGTCATTGGATGAACATTTTTGTCATTTTCGTCCTCCCTAGGCTTATTCTTGTCCAATTAGGGTTTCTAAACAATCTTGTGCATCCAATAGGTGTGTTTGTGTCATTGGATGAACATTTAGGTCATTTTCGTCTTCCCTAGGCTTATTCTTGTCCAATTAGGGTTTTTAACCAATCTTGTGCATCCAATATGTTCATTTGTGTCATTGGATGAACATTTAGATCATTTTCGTCCTCCCTAGGCTTATTCTTGTCCAATTATGTTTTCTAAACAATCTTGTGCATCCAATAGGTGTGTTTGTGTCATTGGATGAACATTTAGGTCATTTTTGTCCTCCCTAGGCTTATTCTTGTCCAATTAGGGTTTTTAACCAATCTTGTGCATCCAATAAATTCATTTGTGTCATTGGATTAACATTTAGGTCATTTTCGTCCTCCCTAGGCTTATTCTTGTCCAATTAGGGTTTTTAACCAATCTTGTGCATCCAATAGGTGTGTTTGTGTCATTGGATGAACATTTAGGTCATTTTCGTCCTCCCTAGGCTTATTCTTGTCCAATTAGGGTTTCTAACCAATCTTGTGCATCCAATAAGTTCATTTGTGTCATTCGATTAACATTTAGGTCATTTTCGTCCTCCCTAGGCTTATTCTTGTCCAATTAGGGTTTCTAAACAATCTTGTGCATCCAATAGGTGTGTTTGTGTCATTGGATGAACATTTAGGTCATTTTCGTCCTCCCTAGGCTTATTCTTGTCCAATTAGGGTTTTTAACCAATCTTGTGCATCCAATAGGTGTGTTTGTGTCGTTGGGTGAACATTTAGGTCATTTTCGTCCTCCCTAGGCTTATTCTTGTCCAATTAGGGTTTTTAACCAATCTTGTGCATCCAATAGGTGTGTTTGTGTCATTGGATGAACATTTAGGTCATTTTCGTCCTCCCTAGGCTTATACTTGTCCCATTAAGGTTTTTAACCAATCTTGTGCATCCAATAAGTTCATTTGTGTCATTGGATGAACATTTAGGTCATTTTCGTCCTCCCTAGGCTTATTCTTGTCCAATTAGGGTTTTTAACCAATCTTGTGCATCCAATAGGTGTGTTTGTGTCATTGGATGAACATTTAGGTCACTTTTGTCCTCCCTAGGCTTATTCTTGTCCAATTAGGGTTTTTAACCAATCTTGTGCATCCAATAAGTTCATTTGTGTCATTGGATTAACATTTAGGTCATTTTCGTCCTCCCTAGGCTTATTCTTGTCCAATTAGGGTTTTTAACCAATCTTGTGCATCCAATAAGTTGAGTTGGGTCATTGGATTAACATTTAGGTCATTTTCGTCCTCCCTAGGCTTATTCTTGTCCAATTAGGGTTTTTAACCAATCTTGTGCATCCAATAAGTTCATTTGTGTCATTGGATTAACATTTAGGTCATTTTCGTCCTCCCTAGGCTTATTCTTGTCCAATTAGGGTTTTTAACCAATCTTGTTCATCCAATAAGTTCATTTGTGTCATTGGATGAATAGTTAGGTCATTTTCGTCCTCCCTAGGCTTATTCTTGTCAAATTAGGGTTTCTAACCAATCGTGTGCATCCAATAGGTGTGTTTGTGTCATTGGATGAACATTTAGGTCATTTTCGTCCTCCCTCGGCTTATTCTTGTCCAATTAGGGTTTTTAACCAATCTTGTGCATCCAATAAGTTCATTTGTGTCATTGGATTAACATTTAGGTCATTTTCGTCCTTCCTAGGCTTATTCTTGTCCAACTAGGGTTTCTAACCAATCTTGTGCATCCAATAGGTGTGTTTGTGTCATTGGATGAACATTTAGGTCATTTTCGTCCTCCCTAGGCTTATTCTTGTCCAATTAGGGTTTTTAACCAATCTTGTGCATCCAATAAGTTCATTTATGTCATTGGATGAACATTTAGGTCATTTTCGTCCTCCCTAGGCTTATTCTTGTCCAATTAGGGTTTCTAAACAATCTTGTGCATCCAATAGGTGTGTTTGTGTCATTGGATGAACATTTAGGTCATTTTCGTCCTCCCTAGGCTTATTCTTGTCCAATTAGGGTTTTTAACCAATCTTGTGCATCCAATAAGTTCATTTGTGTCATTGGATGAACATTTAGGTCATTTTCGTCCTCCCAAGACTTATTCTTGTCCAATTAGGGTTTTTAAGTAATCTTGTGCATCCAATAAGTTAATTTGTGTCATTGGATGAACATTTAGTTCATTTTCGTCCTCCCTAGGCTTATTCTTGTTCAATTAGGGTTTTTAACCAATCTTGTGCATCCAATAGGTGTGTTTGTGTCATTGGATGAACATTTAGGTCATTTTCGTCCTCCCTAGGCTTATTCTTGTCCAATTAGGGTTTTTAACCAATCTTGTGCATCCAATAGGTGTGTTTGTGTCATTGGATGAACATTTAGGTCATTTTCGTCCTCCCTAGTCTTATTCTTGTCCAATTAGGGTTTTAAGCAATCTTGTGCAACCAATAAGTTCAGTTGTGTCATTGGATGAACATTTAGGTCATTTTCGTCCTCCCTAGGCTTATTCTTGTCCAATTAGGGTTTTTAAGCAATCTTGTGCATCCAATAAGTTCATTTGTGTCATTGGATGAACATTTAGGTCATTTTCGTCTTCCCTAGGCTTATTCTTGTCCAATTAGGGTTTATAAGCAATCTTGTGCTTCCAATAAGTTCATTTGTGTCATTGGATGAACATTTAGGTCATTTTCGTCCTCCCTAGGCTTATTCTTGTCCAATTAGGGTTTCTAACCAAACTTGTGCATCCAATAAGTTCTTTTTTGTCATTGGATGAACATTTAGATCATTTTTCGTCCTCCCTAGGCTTATTCTTGTCCAATTAGGGTTTTTAACCAATCTTGTGCATCCAATAGGTGTGTTTGTGTCATTGGATGAACATTTAGGTCATTTTCGTCCTCCCTAGGCTTATTCTTGTCCAATTAGGGTTTTTAACCAATCTTGTGCATCCAATAGGTGTGTTTGTGTCATTGGATGAACATTTAGGTCATTTTCGTCCTCCCTAGGCTTATTCTTGTCCAATTTGGGTTTTAAGCAATCTTGTGCATCCAATAAGTTCATTTGTGTCATTGGATGAACATTTAGGTCATTTTCGTCCACCCTGGGCTTATTCTTGTTCAATTAGGGTTTTTAACCAATCTTGTGCATCCAATAAGTTTATTTGTGTCATTGGATGAACATTTAGGTCATTTTCGTTCTCCCTAGGCTTATTCTTGTCCAATTAGGGTTTTTAACCAATCTTGTGCATCCAATAGGTGTGTTTGTGTCAAAGGATGAACAATTAGGTCATTTTCGTCCTCCCTAGGCTTATTCTTGTTCAATTAGGGTTTTTAACCAATCTTGTGGATCCAATAAGTTCATTTGTGTCATTGGATGAACATTTAGGTCATTTTCGTCCTCCCTAATCTTATTCTTGTCCAATTTTGGTTTTAAGCAATCTTGTGCATCCAATAAGTTCATTTGTGTCATTGGATGAACATTTAGGTCATTTTCGTCCACCCTGGGCTTATTCTTGTTCAATTAGGGTTTTTAACCAATCTTGTGCATCCAATAAGTTTATTTGTGTCATTGGGTGAACATTTAGGTCATTTTCGTTCTCCCTAGGCTTATTCTTGTCCAATTAGGGTTTTTAACCAATCTTGTGCAACCAATAAGTTCATTTGTGTCATTATATGATCATTTTGGTCATTTTCGTCCTCCATAGGCTTATTCGTGTCCAATTAGGTTTTCTAAACAATCTTGTGCATCCAATAGGTGTGTTTGTGTCATTGGATTAACATTTAGGTCATTTCGTCCTCCATAGGCTTATTCTTGTCCAATTAGGGTTTCTAACCAATCTTGTGCATTCAATAGGTGTGTTTGTGTCATTGGATGAAAATTTAGGTCATTTTCGTCCTCCCTATGCTTATTCTTGTCCAATTAGGGTTTTAAGCAATCTTGTGCATCCAATAAGTTCATTTGTGTCATTGGATTAACATTTAGGTCTTTTCGTCCTCCCTAGGCTTATTCTTGTCCAATTAGGGTTTTTAACCAATCTTGTGCATCCAATAGGTGTGTTTGTGTCATTGGATGAACATTTAGGTCATTTTCGTCCCCCCTAGGCTTATTCTTGTCCAATTAGGGTTTTTAACCAATCTTCTGCATCCAATAAGTTCATTTGTGTCATTGAATGAACATTTAGGTCATTTTCGTCCTCCCTAGGCTTATTCTTGTCCAATTAGGGTTTCTAAACAATCTTGTGCATCCAATAGGTGTGTTTGTGTCATTGGATGAACATTTAGGTCATTTTCGTCCTCCCTAGGCTTATTCTTGTCCAATTAGGGTTTTTAACCAATCCTGTGCATCCAATAAGTTCATTTGTGTCATTGGATGAACATTTAGGTCATTTTCGTCCTCCCTAGGCTTATTCTTGTCCAATTAGGGTTTTTAACCAATCTTGTGCATCCAATAAGTTCATTTGTGTCATTGAATAAACATTTAGGTAATTTTGTCCACCCTAGGCTTATTGTTGTCCAATTAGGGTTTTTAACCAATCTTGTGCATCCAATAAGTTGATTTGTGTCATTGGATGAACATTTAGGTCATTTTCGTCCTCCCTAGGCTTATTCTTGTCCAATTACGGTTTTTAAGCAATCATGTGAATCCAATAAGTTCATTTGTTTCATTGGATGAACATTTAGGTCATTTTCGTCCTCCCTAGGCTTATTCTTGTTCAATTAGGTTTTCTAAACAATCTTGTGCATCCAATAGGTGTGTTTGTGTCATTGGATGAACATTTAGGTCATTTTCGTCCTCCCTAGGCTTATTCTTGTCCAATTAGGGTTTTTAACCAATCTTGTGCATCCAATAAGTTCATTTGTGTCATTGGATGAACAATTAGGTCATTTTCGTCCACCCTAAGCTTATTCTTGTCCAATTAGGGTTTTTAACCAATCTTATGCATCCAATAAGTTCATTTGTGTCATTGGATGAACATTTAAGTCATTTTCGTCCTCCCTAGGCTTATTCTTGTCCAATTAGGGTTTTTAACCAATCTTGTGCATCCAATAGGTGTGTTTGTGTCATTGGATGAACATTTAGGTCATTTTCGTCCTCCCTAGGCTTATTCTTGTCCAATTAGGGTTTTTAACCAATCTTGTGCATCCAATAGGTGTGTTTGTTTCATTGGATGAACATTTAGGTCATTTTCGTCCTCCCTAGGCTTATTCTTGTCCAATTAGGGTTTTTAACCAATCTTGTGCATCCAATAAGTTCATTTGTATCATTGGATGAACAATTAGGTCATTTTCGTCCACCCCAAGCTTATTCTTGTCCAATTAGGGTTTTTAACCAATCTTATGCATCCAATAAGTTCATTTGTGTCATTGGATGAACATTTAGGTCATTTTCGTCCTCCCTAGGCTTATTCTTGTCCAATTAGGGTTTCTAACCAATCTTGTGCATCCAATAGGTGTGTTTGTGACATTGGATGAACATTTAGGTCATTTTCATCCTCCCTAGGCTTATTCTTGTCCAATTACGGTTTTTAACCAATCTTGTGCATCCAATATGTTCATTTGTGTCATTGGATGAACATTTAGGTCATTTTCGTCCTTCCTAAGCTTATTCTTGTCCAATTAGGGTTTCTAAACAATCTTGTGCATCCAATAGGTGTGTTTGTGTCATTGGATGAACATTTAGGTCATTTTCGTCCTCCCTAGGCTTATTCTTGTCCAATTAGGGTTTTTAACCAATCTTGTGCATCCAATAGGTGTGTTTGTGTCATTGGATGAACATTTAGGTCATTTTCGTCTTCCCTAGGCTTATTCTTGTCCAATTAGGGTTTTTAACCAATCTTGTGCATCCAATATGTTCATTTGTGTCATTGGATGAACATTTTTGTCATTTTCGTCCTCCCTAGGCTTATTCTTGTCCAATTAGGGTTTCTAAACAATCTTGTGCATCCAATAGGTGTGTTTGTGTCATTGGATGAACATTTAGGTCATTTTCGTCTTCCCTAGGCTTATTCTTGTCCAATTAGGGTTTTTAACCAATCTTGTGCATCCAATATGTTCATTTGTGTCATTGGATGAACATTTAGATCATTTTCGTCCTCCCTAGGCTTATTCTTGTCCAATTATGTTTTCTAAACAATCTTGTGCATCCAATAGGTGTGTTTGTGTCATTGGATGAACATTTAGGTCATTTTTGTCCTCCCTAGGCTTATTCTTGTCCAATTAGGGTTTTTAACCAATCTTGTGCATCCAATAAATTCATTTGTGTCATTGGATTAACATTTAGGTCATTTTCGTCCTCCCTAGGCTTATTCTTGTCCAATTAGGGTTTTTAACCAATCTTGTGCATCCAATAGGTGTGTTTGTGTCATTGGATGAACATTTAGGTCATTTTCGTCCTCCCTAGGCTTATTCTTGTCCAATTAGGGTTTCTAACCAATCTTGTGCATCCAATAAGTTAATTTGTGTCATTGGATGAACATTTAGGTCATTTTCGTCCTCCCTAGGCTTATTCTTGTCCAATTAGGGTTTTTAACCAATCTTGTGCATCCAATAAGTTCATTTGTGTCATTGGATGTACATTTAGGTCATATTCGTCCTCCCTAGGCTTATTCTTGTCCAATTAGGGTTTCTAAACAATCTTGTGCATCCAATAGGTGTGTTTGTGTCATTGGATGAACATTTAGGTCATTTTCGTCCTCCCTAGGCTTATTCTTGTCCAATTAGGGTTTTTAACCAATCTTGTGCATCCAATAGGTGTGTTTGTGTCGTTGGGTGAACATTTAGGTCATTTTCGTCCTCCCTAGGCTTATTCTTGTCCAATTAGGGTTTTTAACCAATCTTGTGCATCCAATAGGTGTGTTTGTGTCATTGGATGAACATTTAGGTCATTTTCGTCCTCCCAAAGCTTATTCTTGTCCAATTAGGGTTTTTAACCAATCTTGTGCATCCAATAGGTGTGTTTGTGTCATTGGATGAACATTTAGGTCATTTTCGTCCTCCCTAGGCTTATTCTTGTCCAATTAGGGTTTTTAACCAATCTTGTGGATCCAATAGGTGTGTTTGTGTCATTGGATGAACATTTAGGTCATTTTCGTCCTCCCTAGGCTTATTCTTGTCCAATTAGGGTTTCTAACCAATCTTGTGCATCCAATAGGTGTGTTTGTGTCATTGGATGAACATTTAGGTCATTTTCGTCCTCCCTATGCTTATTCTTGTCCAATTAGGGTTTTTAACCAATCTTGGGCATCCAATAGGTGTGTTTGTGTCATTGGATGAAAATTTAGGTCATTTTCGTCCTCCCTAGGCTTATTCTTGTCCAATTAGGGTTTCTAAACAATCTTGTGCATCCAATAGGTGTGTTTGTGTCATTGGATGAACATTTAGGTCATTTTCGTCCTCCCTAGGCTTATTCTTGTCCAATTAGGGTTTTTAACCAATCTTGTGCATCCAATAGGTGTGTTTGTGTCATTGGATGAACATTTAGGTCATTTTCGTCCTCCCTAGGCTTATTCTTGGCCAATTAGGGTTTCTAACCAATCTTTTGCATCCAATAGGTGTATTTGTGTCATTGGATGAACATTTAGGTCATTTTCGTCCTCCCTAGGCTTATTCTTGTCCAATTAGGGTTTTTAACCAATCTTGTGCATCCAATAGGTGTGTTTGTGTCATTGGATGAACATTTAGGTCATTTTCGTCCTCCCTAGGCTTATTCTTGTCCAATTAGGGTTTTTAACCAATCTTGTGCATCCAATAAGTTCATTTGTGTCATTGGATGAACATTTAGGTCATTTTCGTCCTCCCAAGACTTATTCTTGTCCAATTAGGGTTTTTAAGTAATCTTGTGCATCCAATAAGTTAATTTGTGTCATTGGATGAACATTTAGTTCATTTTCGTCCTCCCTAGGCTTATTCTTGTTCAATTAGGGTTTTTAACCAATCTTGTGCATCCAATAGGTGTGTTTGTGTCATTGGATGAACATTTAGGTCATTTTCGTCCTCCCTAGGCTTATTCTTGTCCAATTAGGGTTTTTAACCAATCTTGTGCATCCAATAGGTGTGTTTGTGTCATTGGATGAACATTTAGGTCATTTTCGTCCTCCCTAGTCTTATTCTTGTCCAATTAGGGTTTTAAGCAATCTTGTGCAACCAATAAGTTCAGTTGTGTCATTGGATGAACATTTAGGTCATTTTCGTCCTCCCTAGGCTTATTCTTGTCCAATTAGGGTTTTTAAGCAATCTTGTGCATCCAATAAGTTCATTTGTGTCATTGGATGAACATTTAGGTCATTTTCGTCTTCCCTAGGCTTATTCTTGTCCAATTAGGGTTTATAAGCAATCTTGTGCTTCCAATAAGTTCATTTGTGTCATTGGATGAACATTTAGGTCATTTTCGTCCTCCCTAGGCTTATTCTTGTCCAATTAGGGTTTCTAACCAAACTTGTGCATCCAATAAGTTCTTTTTTGTCATTGGATGAACATTTAGATCATTTTTCGTCCTCCCTAGGCTTATTCTTGTCCAATTAGGGTTTTTAACCAATCTTGTGCATCCAATAGGTGTGTTTGTGTCATTGGATGAACATTTAGGTCATTTTCGTCCTCCCTAGGCTTATTCTTGTCCAATTAGGGTTTTTAACCAATCTTGTGCATCCAATAGGTGTGTTTGTGTCATTGGATGAACATTTAGGTCATTTTCGTCCTCCCTAGGCTTATTCTTGTCCAATTTGGGTTTTAAGCAATCTTGTGCATCCAATAAGTTCATTTGTGTCATTGGATGAACATTTAGGTCATTTTCGTCCACCCTGGGCTTATTCTTGTTCAATTAGGGTTTTTAACCAATCTTGTGCATCCAATAAGTTTATTTGTGTCATTGGATGAACATTTAGGTCATTTTCGTTCTCCCTAGGCTTATTCTTGTCCAATTAGGGTTTTTAACCAATCTTGTGCATCCAATAGGTGTGTTTGTGTCAAAGGATGAACAATTAGGTCATTTTCGTCCTCCCTAGGCTTATTCTTGTTCAATTAGGGTTTTTAACCAATCTTGTGGATCCAATAAGTTCATTTGTGTCATTGGATGAACATTTAGGTCATTTTCGTCCTCCCTAATCTTATTCTTGTCCAATTTTGGTTTTAAGCAATCTTGTGCATCCAATAAGTTCATTTGTGTCATTGAATGAACTTTTAGGTCATTTTCGTCCTCCATAGGCTTATTCTTGTCCAATTAGGGTTTCTAAACAATCTTGTGCATCCAATAGGTGTGTTTGTGTCATTGGATGAACATTTAGGTCATTTTCGTCCTCCCTAGGCTTATTCTTGTCCAATTAGGGTTTTTAACCAATCTTGTGCATCCAATAGGTGTGTTTGTGTCAAAGGATGAACAATTAGGTCATTTTCGTCCTCCCTAGGCTTATTCTTGTTCAATTAGGGTTTTTAACCAATCTTGTGGATCCAATAAGTTCATTTGTGTCATTGGATGAACATTTAGGTCATTTTCGTCCTCCCTAATCTTATTCTTGTCCAATTTTGGTTTTAAGCAATCTTGTGCATCCAATAAGTTCATTTGTGTCATTGGATGAACATTTAGGTCATTTTCGTCCACCCTGGGCTTATTCTTGTTCAATTAGGGTTTTTAACCAATCTTGTGCATCCAATAAGTTTATTTGTGTCATTGGATGAACATTTAGGTCATTTTCGTTCTCCCTAGGCTTATTCTTGTCCAATTAGGGTTTTTAACCAATCTTGTGCAACCAATAAGTTCATTTGTGTCATTATATGATCATTTTGGTCATTTTCGTCCTCCATAGGCTTATTCGTGTCCAATTAGGTGTTCTAAACAATCTTGTGCATCCAATAGGTGTGTTTGTGTCATTGGATTAACATTTAGGTCATTTCGTCCTCCATAGGCTTATTCTTGTCCAATTAGGGTTTCTAACCAATCTTGTGCATTCAATAGGTGTGTTTGTGTCATTGGATGAAAATTTAGGTCATTTTCGTCCTCCCTATGCTTATTCTTGTCCAATTAGGGTTTTAAGCAATCTTGTGCATCCAATAAGTTCATTTGTGTCATTGGATTAACATTTAGGTCTTTTCGTCCTCCCTAGGCTTATTCTTGTCCAATTAGGGTTTTTAACCAATCTTGTGCATCCAATAGGTGTGTTTGTGTCATTGGATGAACATTTAGGTCATTTTCGTCCTCCCTAGGCTTATTCTTGTCCAATTAGGGTTTTTAACCAATCTTCTGCATCCAATAAGTTCATTTGTGTCATTGAATGAACATTTAGGTCATTTTCGTCCTCCCTAGGCTTATTCTTGTCCAATTAGGGTTTCTAAACAATCTTGTGCATCCAATAGGTGTGTTTGTGTCATTGGATGAACATTTAGGTCATTTTCGTCCTCCCTAGGCTTATTCTTGTCCAATTAGGGTTTTTAACCAATCTTGTGCATCCAATAGGTGTGTTTGTTTCATTGGATGAACATTTAGGTCATTTTCGTCCTCCCTAGGCTTATTCTTGTCCAATTAGGGTTTTAAGCAATCTTGTGCATCCGATAAGTTCATTTGTGTCATTGGAAGAATATTTAGGTCATTTTGATCCTCCCTAGGCTTATTCTTGTCCAACTAGGGTTTCTAACCAATCTTGTGCATCCAATAGGTGTGTTTGTGTCATTGGATGAACATTTAGGTCATTTTCGTCCTCCCTAGGCTTATTCTTGTCCAATTAGGGTTTTTAACCAATCTTGTGCATCCAATAGGTGTGTTTGTGTCATTGGATGAACATTTAGGCCATTTTCGTCCTCCCTAGGCTTATTCTTGTCCAATTTGGGTTTTAAGCAATCTTGTGCATCCAATAAGTTCATTTGTGTCATTGGATGAACATTTAGGTGATTTTCGTCCACCCTGGGCTTATTCTTGTTCAATTAGGGTTTTTATCCAATCTTGTGCTTCCAATAAGCTTATTTGTGTCATTGGATGAACATTTAGGTCATTTTCGTCCTCCCTAGGCTTATTCTTGTCCAATTAGGGTTTTTAACCAATCTTCTGCATCCAATAAGTTCATTTGTGTCATTGAATGAACATTTAGGTCATTTTCGTCCTCCCTAGGCTTATTCTTGTCCAATTAGGGTTTCTAAACAATCTTGTGCATCCAATAGGTGTGTTTGTGTCATTGGATGAACATTTAGGTCATTTTCGTCCTCCCTAGTCTTATTCTTGTCCAATTAGGGTTTTTAACCAGTCTTGTGCATCCAATAAGTTCATTTGTGTCATTGTATGAACATTTAGGTCATTTTCGTCCTCTCTAGTCTTATTCTTGTCCAATTATGGTTTTAAGCAATCTTGTGCATCCGATATGTTCATTTGTGTCATTGGATGAATATTTAGGTCATTTTCATCCTCCCTAGGCTTATTCTTGTCCAATTAGGGTTTTTAACCAATCTTGTGCATCCAATAAGTTTATTTGTGTCATTGAATGAACATTTAGGTCATTTTCGTCCTCCATAGGCTTATTCTTGTCCAATTAGGGTTTCTAAACAATCTTGTGCATCCAATAGGTGTGTTTGTGTCATTGGATGAACATTTAGGTCATTTTCGTCCTCCCTAGGCTTATTCTTGTCCAATTAGGGTTTTTAACCAATCTTGTGCATCCAATAGGTGTGTTTGTGTCAAAGGATGAACAATTAGGTCATTTTTGTCCTCCCTAGGCTTATTCTTGTTCAATTAGGGTTTTTAACCAATCTTGTGGATCCAATAAGTTCATTTGTGTCATTGGATGAACATTTAGGTCATTTTCGTCCTCCCTAATCTTATTCTTGTCCAATTTTGGTTTTAAGCAATCTTGTGCATCCAATAAGTTCATTTGTGTCATTGGATGAACATTTAGGTCATTTTCGTCCACCCTGGGCTTATTCTTGTTCAATTAGGGTTTTTAACCAGTCTTGTGCATCCAATAAGTTTATTTGTGTCATTGGATGAACATTTAGGTCATTTTCGTTCTCCCTAGGCTTATTCTTGTCCAATTAGGGTTTTTAACCAATCTTGTGCAACCAATAAGTTCATTTGTGTCATTATATGATCATTTTGGTCATTTTCGTCCTCCATAGGCTTATTCGTGTCCAATTAGGTTTTCTAAACAATCTTGTGCATCCAATAGGTGTGTTTGTGTCATTGGATTAACATTTAGGTCATTTCGTCCTCCATAGGCTTATTCTTGTCCAATTAGGGTTTCTAACCAATCTTGTGCATTCAATAGGTGTGTTTGTGTCATTGGATGAAAATTTAGGTCATTTTCGTCCTCCCTATGCTTATTCTTGTCCAATTAGGGTTTTAAGCAATCTTGTGCATCCAATAAGTTCATTTGTGTCATTGGATTAACATTTAGGTCTTTTCGTCCTCCCTAGGCTTATTCTTGTCCAATTAGGGTTTTTAACCAATCTTGTGCATCCAATAGGTGTGTTTGTGTCATTGGATGAACATTTAGGTCATTTTCGTCCTCCCTAGGCTTATTCTTGTCCAATTAGGGTTTTTAACCAATCTTCTGCATCCAATAAGTTCATTTGTGTCATTGAATGAACATTTAGGTCATTTTCGTCCTCCCTAGGCTTATTCTTGTCCAATTAGGGTTTCTAAACAATCTTGTGCATCCAATAGGTGTGTTTGTGTCATTGGATGAACATTTAGGTCATTTTCGTCCTCCCTAGGCTTATTCTTGTCCAATTAGGGTTTTTAACCAATCTTGTGCATCCAATAGGTGTGTTTGTTTCATTGGATGAACATTTAGGTCATTTTCGTCCTCCCTAGGCTTATTCTTGTCCAATTAGGGTTTTAAGCAATCTTGTGCATCCGATAAGTTCATTTGTGTCATTGGAAGAATATTTAGGTCATTTTGATCCTCCCTAGGCTTATTCTTGTCCAACTAGGGTTTCTAACCAATCTTGTGCATCCAATAGGTGTGTTTGTGTCATTGGATGAACATTTAGGTCATTTTCGTCCTCCCTAGGCTTATTCTTGTCCAATTAGGGTTTTTAACCAATCTTGTGCATCCAATAGGTGTGTTTGTGTCATTGGATGAACATTTAGGCCATTTTCGTCCTCCCTAGGCTTATTCTTGTCCAATTTGGGTTTTAAGCAATCTTGTGCATCCAATAAGTTCATTTGTGTCATTGGATGAACATTTAGGTGATTTTCGTCCACCCTGGGCTTATTCTTGTTCAATTAGGGTTTTTATCCAATCTTGTGCTTCCAATAAGCTTATTTGTGTCATTGGATGAACATTTAGGTCATTTTCGTCCTCCCTAGGCTTATTCTTGTCCAATTAGGGTTTTTAACCAATCTTCTGCATCCAATAAGTTCATTTGTGTCATTGAATGAACATTTAGGTCATTTTCGTCCTCCCTAGGCTTATTCTTGTCCAATTAGGGTTTCTAAACAATCTTGTGCATCCAATAGGTGTGTTTGTGTCATTGGATGAACATTTAGGTCATTTTCGTCCTCCCTAGTCTTATTCTTGTCCAATTAGGGTTTTTAACCAGTCTTGTGCATCCAATAAGTTCATTTGTGTCATTGGATGAACATTTAGGTCATTTTCGTCCTCCCTAGGCTTATTCTTGTCCAATTAGGGTTTTTAAGCAATCTTGTGCATCCAATAAGTTCATTTGTGTTATTGGATGAACATTTAGGTCATTTTCGTCCTCCCTAGGCTTATTCTTGTTCAATTAGGGTTTTTAACCAATCTTGTGCATCCAATAAGTTCATTTGTGTCATTGGATGAACATTTAGGTCATTTTCGTCCTCTCTAATCTTATTCTTGTCCAATTTTGGTTTTAAGCAATCTTGTGCATCCAATAAGTTCATTTGTGTCATTGGATGAACATTTAGGTCATTTTCGTCCACCCTGGGCTTATTCTTGTTCAATTAGGGTTTTTAACCAATCTTGTGCATCCAATAAGTTTATTTGTGTCATTGGATGAACATTTAGGTCATTTTCGTTCTCCCTAGGCTTATTCTTGTCCAATTAGGGTTTTTAACCAATCTTGTGCAACCAATAAGTTCATTTGTGTCATTATATGATCATTTAGGTCATTTTCGTCCTCCATAGGCTTATTCTTGTCCAATTAGGTTTTCTAAACAATCTTGTGCATCCAATAGGTGTGTTTGTGTCATTGGATTAACATTTAGGTCATTTCGTCCTCCCTAGGCTTATTCTTGTCCAATTAGGGTTTCTAACCAATCTTGTGCATTCAATAGGTGTGTTTGTGTCATTGGATGAAAATTTAGGTCATTTTCGTCCTCCCTATGCTTATTCTTGTCCAATTAGGGTTTTAAGCAATCTTGTGCATCCAATAAGTTCATTTGTGTCATTGGATTAACATTTAGGTCTTTTCGTCCTCCCTAGGCTTATTCTTGTCCAATTAGGGTTTTTAACCAATCTTGTGCATCCAATAGGTGTGTTTGTGTCATTGGATGAACATTTAGGTCATTTTCGTCCTCCCTAGGCTTATTCTTGTCCAATTAGGGTTTTTAACCAATCTTCTGCATCCAATAAGTTCATTTGTGTCATTGAATGAACATTTAGGTCATTTTCGTCCTCCCTAGGCTTATTCTTGTCCAATTAGGGTTTCTAAACAATCTTGTGCATCCAATAGGTGTGTTTGTGTCATTGGATGAACATTTAGGTCATTTTCGTCCTCCCTAGGCTTATTCTTGTCCAATTAGGGTTTTTAACCAATCTTGTGCATCCAATAGGTGTGTTTGTTTCATTGGATGAACATTTAGGTCATTTTCGTCCTCCCTAGGCTTATTCTTGTCCAATTAGGGTTTTAAGCAATCTTGTGCATCCGATAAGTTCATTTGTGTCATTGGAAGAATATTTAGGTCATTTTGATCCTCCCTAGGCTTATTCTTGTCCAACTAGGGTTTCTAACCAATCTTGTGCATCCAATAGGTGTGTTTGTGTCATTGGATGAACATTTAGGTCATTTTTGTCCTCCCTAGTCTTATTCTTGTCCAATTAGGGTTTTTAACCAGTCTTGTGCATCCAATAAGTTCATTTGTGTCATTGTATGAACATTTAGGTCATTTTCGTCCTCTCTAGTCTTATTCTTGTCCAATTATGGTTTTAAGCAATCTTGTGCATCCGATATGTTCATTTGTGTCATTGGATGAATATTTAGGTCATTTTCATCCTCCCTAGGCTTATTCTTGTCCAATTAGGGTTTTTAACCAATCTTGTGCATCCAATAAGTTCATTTGTGTCATTGAATGAACTTTTAGGTCATTTTCGTCCTCCATAGGCTTATTCTTGTCCAATTAGGGTTTCTAAACAATCTTGTGCATCCAATAGGTGTGTTTGTGTCATTGGATGAACATTTAGGTCATTTTCGTCCTCCCTAGGCTTATTCTTGTCCAATTAGGGTTTTTAACCAATCTTGTGCATCCAATAGGTGTGTTTGTGTCAAAGGATGAACAATTAGGTCATTTTTGTCCTCCCTAGGCTTATTCTTGTTCAATTAGGGTTTTTAACCAATCTTGTGGATCCAATAAGTTCATTTGTGTCATTGGATGAACATTTAGGTCATTTTCGTCCTCCCTAATCTTATTCTTGTCCAATTTTGGTTTTAAGCAATCTTGTGCATCCAATAAGTTCATTTGTGTCATTGGATGAACATTTAGGTCATTTTCGTCCACCCTGGGCTTATTCTTGTTCAATTAGGGTTTTTAACCAGTCTTGTGCATCCAATAAGTTTATTTGTGTCATTGGATGAACATTTAGGTCATTTTCGTTCTCCCTAGGCTTATTCTTGTCCAATTAGGGTTTTTAACCAATCTTGTGCAACCAATAAGTTCATTTGTGTCATTATATGATCATTTAGGTCATTTTCGTCCTCCATAGGCTTATTCTTGTCCAATTAGGTTTTCTAAACAATCTTGTGCATCCAATAGGTGTGTTTGTGTCATTGGATTAACATTTAGGTCATTTCGTCCTCCCTAGGCTTATTCTTGTCCAATTAGGGTTTCTAACCAATCTTGTGCATTCAATAGG
>JBBPBR010000520.1:272755-312949 GCA_037974775.1 Cicer pinnatifidum | reverse complement strand
TAGGGTTTTTAACCAATCTTGTGCATCCAATAAGTTCATTTGTGTCATTGGATGAACATTTAGGTCATTTTCGTCCTCCCTAATCTTATTCTTGTCCAATTTTGGTTTTAAGCAATCTTGTGCATCCTATAAGTTCATTTGTGTCATTGGATGAACATTTAGGTCATTTTCGTCCACCCTGGGCTTATTCTTGTTCAATTAGGGTTTTTAACCAATCTTGTGCATCCAATAAGTTTATTTGTGTCATTGGATGAACATTTAGGTCATTTTCGTTCTCCCTAGGCTTATTCTTGTCCAATTAGGGTTTTTAACCAATCTTGTGCATCCAATAAGTTCATTTGTGTCATTGAATGATTATTTAGGTCATTTTCGTCCTCCATAGGCTTATTCTTGTCCAATTAGGTTTTATAAACAATCTTGTGCATCCAATAGGTGTGTTTGTGTCATTGGATGAACATTTAGGTCATTTTCGTCCTCCCTAGGCTTATTCTTGTCCAATTAGGGTTTTTAACCAATCTTGTGCATCCAATAGGTGTGTTTGTGTCATTGGATGAACATTTAGGTCATTTTCGTCCTCCCTAGGCTTATTCTTGTCCAATTAGGGTTTCTAACCAAACTTGTGCATCCAATAGGTGTGTTTGTGTCATTGGATGAACATTTAGGTCATTTTCGTCCTCCCTAGGCTTATTCTTGTCCAATTAGGGTTTTTAAGCAATCTTGTGCATCCAATAAGTTCATTTGTGTTATTGGATGAACATTTAGGTCATTTTCGTCCTCCCTAGGCTTATTCTTGTTCAATTAGGGTTTTTAACCAATCTTGTGCATCCAATAAGTTCATTTGTGTCATTGGATGAACATTTAGGTCATTTTCGTCCTCCCTAATCTTATTCTTGTCCAATTTTGGTTTTAAGCAATCTTGTGCATCCTATAAGTTCATTTGTGTCATTGGATGAACATTTAGGTCATTTTCGTCCACCCTGGGCTTATTCTTGTTCAATTAGGGTTTTTAACCAATCTTGTGCATCCAATAAGTTTATTTGTGTCATTGGATGAACATTTAGGTCATTTTCGTTCTCCCTAGGCTTATTCTTGTCCAATTAGGGTTTTTAACCAATCTTGTGCATCCAATAAGTTCATTTGTGTCATTGAATGATTATTTAGGTCATTTTCGTCCTCCATAGGCTTATTCTTGTCCAATTAGGTTTTATAAACAATCTTGTGCATCCAATAGGTGTGTTTGTGTCATTGGATGAACATTTAGGTCATTTTCGTCCTCCCTAGGCTTATTCTTGTCCAATTAGGGTTTTTAACCAATCTTGTGCATCCAATAGGTGTGTTTGTGTCATTGGATGAACATTTAGGTCATTTTCGTCCTCCCTAGGCTTATTCTTGTCCAATTTGGGTTTTAAGCAATCTTGTGCATCCAATAAGTTCATTTGTGTCATTGGATGAACATTTAGGTCATTTTCGTCCACCCTGGGCTTATTCTTGTTCAATTAGGGTTTTTAACCAATCTTGTGCATCCAATAAGTTTATTTGTGTCATTGGATGAACATTTAGGTCATTTTCGTTCTCCCTAGGCTTATTCTTGTCCAATTAGGGTTTTTAACCAATCTTGTGCATCCAATAAGTTCATTTGTGTCATTGAATGATCATTTAGGTCATTTTCGTCCTCCATAGGCTTATTCTTGTCCAATTAGGTTTTATAAACAATCTTGTGCATCCAATAGGTGTGTTTGTGTCATTGGATGAACATTTAGGTCATTTTCGTCCTCCCTAGGCTTATCCTTGTCCAATTAGGGTTTTTAACCAATCTTGTGCATCCAATAGGTGTGTTTGTGTCATTGGATGAACATTTAGGTCATTTTCGTCCTCCCTAGGCTTATTCTTGTCCAATTTGGGTTTTAAGCAATCTTGTGCATCCAATAAGTTCATTTGTGTCATTGGATGAACATTTAGGTGATTTTCGTCCACCCTGGGCTTATTCTTGTTCAATTAGGGTTTTTATCCAATCTTGTGCATCCAATAAGTTTATTTGTGTCATTGGATGAACATTTAGGTCATTTTCGTCCTCCCTAGGCTTATTCTTGTCCAATTAGGGTTTTTAACCAATCTTCTGCATCCAATAAGTTCATTTGTGTCATTGAATGAACATTTAGGTCATTTTCGTCCTCCCTAGGCTTATTCTTGTCCAATTAGGGTTTCTAAACAATCTTGTGCATCCAATAGGTGTGTTTGTGTCATTGGATGAACATTTAGGTCATTTTCGTCCTCCCTAGGCTTATTCTTGTCCAATTAGGGTTTTTAACCAATCTTGTGCATCCAATAGGTGTGTTTGTTTCATTGGATGAACATTTAGGTCATTTTCGTCCTCCCTAGGATTATTCTTGTCCAATTAGGGTTTTAAGCAATCTTGTGCATCCGATAAGTTCATTTGTGTCATTGGAAGAATATTTAGGTCATTTTGATCCTCCCTAGGCTTATTCTTGTCCAACTAGGGTTTCTAACCAATCTTGTGCATCCAATAGGTGTGTTTGTGTCATTGGATGAACATTTAGGTCATTTTCGTCCTCCCTAGTCTTATTCTTGTCCAATTAGGGTTTTTAACCAGTCTTGTGCATCCAATAAGTTCATTTGTGTCATTGTATGAACATTTAGGTCATTTTCGTCCTCTCTAGTCTTATTCTTGTCCAATTATGGTTTTAAGCAATCTTGTGCATCCGATATGTTCATTTATGTCATTGGATGAATATTTAGGTCATTTTCATCCTCCCTAGGCTTATTCTTGTCCAATTAGGGTTTTTAACCAATCTTGTGCATCCAATAAGTTCATTTGTGTCATTGAATGAACTTTTAGGTCATTTTCGTCCTCCATAGGCTTATTCTTGTCCAATTAGGGTTTCTAAACAATCTTGTGCATCCAATAGGTGTGTTTGTGTCATTGGATGAACATTTAGGTCATTTTCGTCCTCCCTAGGCTTATTCTTGTCCAATTAGGGTTTTTAACCAATCTTGTGCATCCAATAGGTGTGTTTGTGTCAAAGGATGAACAATTAGGTCATTTTCGTCCTCCCTAGGCTTATTCTTTTTCAATTAGGGTTTTTAACCAATCTTGTGGATCCAATAAGTTCATTTGTGTCATTGGATGAACATTTAGGTCATTTTCGTCCTCCCTAATCTTATTCTTGTCCAATTTTGGTTTTAAGCAATCTTGTGCATCCAATAAGTTCATTTGTGTCATTGGATGAACATTTAGGTCATTTTCGTCCACCCTGGGCTTATTCTTGTTCAATTAGGGTTTTTAACCAATCTTGTGCATCCAATAAGTTTATTTGTGTCATTGGATGAACATTTAGGTCATTTTCGTTCTCCCTAGGCTTATTCTTGTCCAATTAGGGTTTTTAACCAATCTTGTGCATCCAATAAGTTCATTTGTGTCATTATATGATCATTTAGGTCATTTTCGTCCTCCATAGGCTTATTCTTGTCCAATTAGGTTTTCTAAACAATCTTGTGCATCCAATAGGTGTGTTTGTGTCATTGGATGAACATTTAGGTCATTTTCGTCCTCCCTAGGCTTATTCTTGTCCAATTAGGGTTTTTAACCAATCTTGTGCATCCAATAGGTGTGTTTGTGTCATTGGATGAACATTTAGGTCATTTTCGTCCTCCCTAGGCTTATTCATGTCCAATAATGGTTTTTAACCAATCTTGTGCATCCAATAGGTGTGTTTGTGTCATTGGATGAACATTTTGGTCATTTTCGTCCTCCGTATGCTTATTCTTGTCCAATTAGGGTTTTTAACCAATCTTGTGCATCCAATAGGTGTGTTTGTGTCATTGGATGAACATTTAAGTTATTTTCGTCCTCCCTAGGCTTATTCTTGTCAAATTAGGGTTTCTAACCAATCTCGTGCATCCAATAGGTGTGTTTGTGTCATTGGATGAACATTTAGGTCATTTTCGTCCTCCCTAGGCTTATTCTTGTCAAATTAGGGTTTCTAACCAATCTTGTGCATCCAATAGGTGTGTTTGTGTCATTGGATGAACATTTAGGTCATTTTCGTCCTCCCTAGGCTTATTTTTGTCCAATTAGGGTTTTTAACCAATCTTGTGCATCCAATAAGTTCAATTGTGTCATTGGATGAACATTTAGGTCATTTTCGTCCTCCCTAGGCTTATTCTTGTCCAATTACGGTTTTTAACCTATCTTGTGCATCCAATAAGTTCATTTGTGTCATTGGATTAACATTTAGATCATTTTCGTCCTCCCTAGGCTTATTCTTGTCCAATTAGGGTTTTAAGCAATCTTGTGCATCCAATAAGTTCATTTGTGTCATTGGATGAATAGTTAGGTCATTTTCGTCCTCCCTAGGCTTATTCTTGTCAAATTAGGGTTTCTAACCAATCGTGTGCATCCAATAGGTGTGTTTGTGTCATTGGATGAACATTTAGGTCATTTTCGTCCTCCCTAGGCTTATTCTTGTCCAATTAGGGTTTTTAACCAATCTTGTGCATCCAATAGGTGTGTTTGTGTCATTGGATGAACATTTAGGTCATTTTCGTCCTCCCTAGGCTTATTCTTGTCCAATTTGGGTTTCTAACCAATCTTGTGCATCCAATAGGTGTGTTTGTGTCAATGGATGAACATTTAGGTCATTTTCGTCCTACCTAGGCTTATTCTTGTCCAATTAGGGTTTTTAACCAATCTTGTGCATCCAATAAGTTCATTTGTGTCATTGGGTGAACATTTAGGTCATTTTCGTCTTCCCTAGGCTTATTCTTGTCCAATTAGGGTTTTTAACCAATCTTGTGCATCCAATATGTTCATTTGCGTCATTGGATGAACATTTAGGTCATTTTCGACGTCCCTAGGCTTATTCTTGTCCAATTAGGGTTTCTAAACAATCTTGTGCATCCAATAGGTGTGTTTGTGTCTTTGGATGAACATTTAGGTCATTTTTGTCCTCCCTAGGCTTATTCTTGTCCAATTAGGGTTTTTAACCAATCTTGTGCATCCAATAAATTCATTTGTGTCATTGGATTAACATTTAGGTCATTTTCGTCCTCCCTAGGCTTATTCTTGTCAAATTAGGGTTTCTAACCAATCGTGTGCATCCAATAGGTGTGTTTGTGTCATTGGATGAACATTTAGGTCATTTTCGTCCTCCCTAGGCTTATTCTTGTCCAATTAGGGTTTTTAACCAATCTTGTGCATCCAATAGGTGTGTTTGTGTCATTGGATGAACATTTAGGTCATTTTCATCCTCCCTAAGCATATTCTTGTCGAATTAGGGTTTCTAACCAATCTTGTGCATCCAATAGGAGTGTTTGTGTCATTGGATGAACATTTAGGTCATTTTCGTCCTCCCTAGTCTTATTCTTGTCCAATTAGGGTTTTAAGCAATCTTGTGCATCCAATTAGTTCATTTGTGTCATTGGATGAATAGTTAGGTCATTTTCGTCCTCCCTAGGCTTATTCTTGTCAAATTAGGGTTTCTAACCAATCGTGTGCATCCAATAGGTGTGTTTGTGTCATTGGATGAACATTTAGGTCATTTTCGTCCTCCCTAGGCTTATTCTTGTCCAATTAGGGTTGTTAACCAATCTTGTGCATCCAATAGGTGTGTTTGTGTCATTGGATGAACATTTAGGTCATTTTCGTCCTCCCTAGGCTTATTCTTGTCCAATTAGGGTTTTTAACCAATCTTGTGCATCCAATAGGTGTGTTTGTGTCATTGGATGAACATTTAGGTCATTTTCGTCCTCCCTAGGCTTATTATTGTCCAATTAGGGTTTTTAACCAATCTTGTGCATCCAATAGGTGTGTTTAGTCATTTGATAAACATTTAGGTTATTTTCATCCTCCCAAGGCTTATTCTTGTCCAATTAGGGTTTTTAACCAATCTTGTGCATCCAATAAGTTCATTTGTGTCATTGGATTAACATTTAGGTCATTTTCGTCCTCCCTAGGCTTATTCTTGTCCAATTAGGGTTTTTAACCAATCTTGTGCCTCCAATAGGTGTGTTTGTGTCATTGGATGAATATTTAGGTCATTTTCGTCCTCCCTAGGCTTATTCTTGTCCAATTAGGGTTTCTAAACAATCTTGTGCATCCAATAGGTGTGTTTGTGTCATTGGATGAACATTTAGGTCATTTTCGTCCTCCCTAGGCTTATTCTTGTCCAATTAGGGTTTTTAACCAATCTTGTGCATCCAATATGTTCATTTGTATCATTGGATGAACATTTAGGTCATTTTCGTCCTCCCTAAGCTTATTCTTGTCCAATTAGGGTTTCTAAACAATCTTGTGCATCCAATAGGTGTGTTTGTGTCATTGGATGAACATTTAGGTCATTTTCGTCCTCCCTAGGCTTATTCTTGTCCAATTAGGGTTTTTAACCAATCTTGTGCATCCAATATGTTCATTTGTGTCATTTGATGAACATTTAGGTCATTTTCGTCCTCCCAAGGCTTATTCTTGTCCAATTAGCGTTTCTAAACAATCTTGTGCATCCAATAGGTATGTTTGTGTCATTGGATGAACATTTAGGTCATTTTCGTCCTCCCTAGGCTTATTCTTGTCCAATTAGGGTTTTTAACCAATCTTGTGCATCCAATAGGTGTGTTTGTGTCATTGGATGAACATTTAGGTCATTTTCGTCTTCCCTATGCTTATTCTTGTACAATTAGGGTTTTTAACCAATCTTGTGCATCCAATAGGTGTGTTTGTGTCATTGGATGAACATTTAGGTCATTTTCGTCCTCCCTAGGCTTATTCTTGTCCAATTAGGGTTTTAAGCAATCTTGTGCATCCAATAAGTTCATTTGTGTCATTGGATGAACATTTAGGTCATTTTCGTCCTCTCTAGGCTTATTCTTGTCCAATTAGGGTTTTTAAGCAATCTTGTGCATCCAATAAGTTCATTTGTGTCATTGGATGAACATTTAGGTCATTTTCGTCCTCCCTAGGCTTATTCTTTTCCAATTAGGGTTTTTAACCAATCTTGTGCATCCAATAGGTGTGTTTGTGTCATTGGATGAACATTTAGGTCATTTTCGTCCTCCCTAGGCTTATTCTTGTCTAATTAGAGTTTTTAAGCAATCTTGTGCATCCAATAAGTTCATTTGTGTTATTGGATGAACATTTAGGTCATTTTTGTCCTCCCTAGGCTTATTCTTGTCCAATTAGGGTTTCTAACCAATCTGGTGCATCCAATTGGTGTATTTGTGTCATTGGATGAACATTTAGGTCATTTTCGTCCTCCCTAGGCTTATTCTTGTCCAATTAGGGTTTTTAACCAATCTTGTGCATCCAATAGGTGTGTTTGTGTCATTGGATGAACATTTAGGTCATTTTCGTCCTCCCTAGGCTTATTCTTGTCCAATTAGGGTTTCTAACCAATCTTGTGCATCCAATAGGTGTGTTTGTGTCATTGGATGAACATTTAGGTCATTTTCGTCCTCCCTATGCTTATTCTTGTCCAATTAGGGTTTTTAACCAATCTTGGGCATCCAATAGGTGTGTTTGTGTCATTGGATGAAAATTTAGGTCATTTTCGTCCTCCCTAGGCTTATTCTTGTCCAATTAGGGTTTCTAAACAATCTTGTGCATCCAATAGGTGTGTTTGTGTCATTGGATGAACATTTAGGTCATTTTCGTCCTCCCTAGGCTTATTCTTGTCCAATTAGGGTTTTTAACCAATCTTGTGCATCCAATAGGTGTGTTTGTGTCATTGGATGAACATTTAGGTCATTTTCGTCCTCCTTATGCTTATTCTTGTCCAATTAGGGTTTTTAACCAATCTTGTGGATCCAATAAGTTCATTTGTGTCATTGGATGAACATTTAGGTCATTTTCGTCCTCCCTAGGCTTATTCTTGTCCAATTAGGGTTTTTAACCAATCTTGTGCATCCAATAGGTGTGTTTGTGTCATTGGATGAACATTTAGGTCATTTTCGTCCTCCCTGGGCTTATTCTTGTCCAATTAGGATTTTTAACCAATCTTGTGCATCCAATAAGTTCATTTGTGTCATTGGATGAACATTTAGGTCATTTTCGTCCTCCCTAGAATTATTCTTGTCCAATTAGGGTTTCTAACCAATCTTGTGCATCCAATAAGTTTATTTGTGTCATTGGATGAACATTTAGGTCATTTTCGTCCTCCCTAGGCTTATTCTTGTCCAATTAGGGTTTTTAACCAATCTTGTGCATCCAATAAGTTCATTTGTGTCATTGGATGAACATTTAGGTCCTTTTCGTCCTCCCTAGGCTTACTCTTGTCCAATTAGGGTTTTTAAGCAATCTTGTGCATCCAATAAGTTCATTTGTGTCATTGGATGAACATTTAGGTCATTTTCGTCCTCCCTAGTCTTATTCTTGTCCAATTTGGGTTTTAAGCAATCTTGTGCATCCAATAAGTTCATTTGTGTCATTGGATGAACATTTAGGTCATTTTCGTCCACCCTGGGCTTATTCTTGTTCAATTAGGGTTTTTAACAAATCTTGTGCATCCGATAAGTTTATTTGTGTCATTGGATGAACATTTAGGTCATTTTCGTCCTCCCTAGGCTTATTCTTGTCCAATTAGGGTTTTTAACCAATCTTGTGCATCCAATAGGTGTGTTTGTGTCATTGGATGAACATTTAGGTCATTTTCGTCCTCCCTAGCCTTATTCTTGTCCAATTAGGGTTTTTAACCAATCTTGTGCATCCAATAAGTTCATTTGTGTCATTGGATGAACATTTAGGTCATTTTCGTCCTCCCTAGTCTTATTCTTGTCCAATTTGGGTTTTAAGCAATCTTGTGCATCCAATAAGTTCATTTGTGTCATTGGATGAACATTTAGGTCATTTTCGTCCACCCTGGGCTTATTCTTGTTCAATTAGGGTTTTTAACCAATCTTGTGCATCCAATAAGTTTATTTGTGTCATTGGATGAACATTTAGGTCATTTTCGTTCTCCCTAGGCTTATTCTTGTCCAATTAGGGTTTTTAACCAATCTTGTGCATCCAATAGGTGTGTTTGTGTCAAAGGATGAACAATTAGGTCATTTTCGTCCTCCCTAGGCTTATTCTTGTTCAATTAGGGTTTTTAACCAATCTTGTGGATCCAATAAGTTCATTTGTGTCATTGGATGAACATTTAGGTCATTTTCGTCCTCCCTAATCTTATTCTTGTCCAATTTTGGTTTTAAGCAATCTTGTGCATCCAATAAGTTCATTTGTGTCATTGAATGAACTTTTAGGTCATTTTCGTCCTCCATAGGCTTATTCTTGTCCAATTAGGGTTTCTAAACAATCTTGTGCATCCAATAGGTGTGTTTGTGTCATTGGATGAACATTTAGGTCATTTTCGTCCTCCCTAGGCTTATTCTTGTCCAATTAGGGTTTTTAACCAATCTTGTGCATCCAATAGGTGTGTTTGTGTCAAAGGATGAACAATTAGGTCATTTTCGTCCTCCCTAGGCTTATTCTTGTTCAATTAGGGTTTTTAACCAATCTTGTGGATCCAATAAGTTCATTTGTGTCATTGGATGAACATTTAGGTCATTTTCGTCCTCCCTAATCTTATTCTTGTCCAATTTTGGTTTTAAGCAATCTTGTGCATCCAATAAGTTCATTTGTGTCATTGGATGAACATTTAGGTCATTTTCGTCCACCCTGGGCTTATTCTTGTTCAATTAGGGTTTTTAACCAATCTTGTGCATCCAATAAGTTTATTTGTGTCATTGGATGAACATTTAGGTCATTTTCGTTCTCCCTAGGCTTATTCTTGTCCAATTAGGGTTTTTAACCAATCTTGTGCAACCAATAAGTTCATTTGTGTCATTATATGATCATTTTGGTCATTTTCGTCCTCCATAGGCTTATTCGTGTCCAATTAGGTTTTCTAAACAATCTTGTGCATCCAATAGGTGTGTTTGTGTCATTGGATTAACATTTAGGTCATTTCGTCCTCCAGAGGCTTATTCTTGTCCAATTAGGGTTTCTAACCAATCTTGTGCATTCAATAGGTGTGTTTGTGTCATTGGATGAAAATTTAGGTCATTTTCGTCCTCCCTATGCTTATTCTTGTCCAATTAGGGTTTTAAGCAATCTTGTGCATCCAATAAGTTCATTTGTGTCATTGGATTAACATTTAGGTCTTTTCGTCCTCCCTAGGCTTATTCTTGTCCAATTAGGGTTTTTAACCAATCTTGTGCATCCAATAGGTGTGTTTGTGTCATTGGATGAACATTTAGGTCATTTTCGTCCTCCCTAGGCTTATTCTTGTCCAATTAGGGTTTTTAACCAATCTTCTGCATCCAATAAGTTCATTTGTGTCATTGAATGAACATTTAGGTCATTTTCGTCCTCCCTAGGCTTATTCTTGTCCAATTAGGGTTTCTAAACAATCTTGTGCATCCAATAGGTGTGTTTGTGTCATTGGATGAACATTTAGGTCATTTTCGTCCTCCCTAGGCTTATTCTTGTCCAATTAGGGTTTTTAACCAATCTTGTGCATCCAATAGGTGTGTTTGTTTCATTGGATGAACATTTAGGTCATTTTCGTCCTCCCTAGGCTTATTCTTGTCCTATTAGGGTTTTAAGCAATCTTGTGCATCCGATAAGTTCATTTGTGTCATTGGAAGAATATTTAGGTCATTTTGATCCTCCCTAGGCTTATTCATGTTCAACTAGGGTTTCTAACCAATCTTGTGCATCCAATAGGTGTGTTTGTGTCATTGGATGAACATTTAGGTCATTTTCGTCCTCCCTAGTCTTATTCTTGTCCAATTAGGGTTTTTAACCAGTCTTGTGCATCCAATAAGTTCATTTGTGTCATTGTATGAACATTTAGGTCATTTTCGTCCTCTCTAGTCTTATTCTTGTCCAATTATGGTTTTAAGCAATCTTGTGCATCCGATATGTTCATTTGTGTCATTGGATGAATATTTAGGTCATTTTCATCCTCCCTAGGCTTATTCTTGTCCAATTAGGGTTTTTAACCAATCTTGTGCATCCAATAAGTTTATTTGTGTCATTGAATGAACATTTAGGTCATTTTCGTCCTCCATAGGCTTATTCTTGTCCAATTAGGGTTTCTAAACAATCTTGTGCATCCAATAGGTGTGTTTGTGTCATTGGATGAACATTTAGGTCATTTTCGTCCTCCCTAGGCTTATTCTTGTCCAATTAGGGTTTTTAACCAATCTTGTGCATCCAATAGGTGTGTTTGTGTCAATGGATGAACATTTAGGTCATTTTCGTCCTCCCTAGGCTTATTCTTGTTCAATTAGGTTTTTTAACCAATCTTGTGCATCCAATAAGTTCATTTGTGTCATTGGATGAACATTTAGGTTATTTTCGTCCTCCCTAATCTTATTCTTGTCCAATTTTGGTTTTAAGCAATCTTGTGCATCCAATAAGTTCATTTGTGTCATTGGATGAACATTTAGGTCATTTTCGTCCACCCTGGGCTTATTCTTGTTCAATTAGGGTTTTTAACCAATCTTGTGCATCCAATAAGTTTATTTGTGTCATTGGATGAACATTTAGGTCATTTTCGTTCTCCCTAGGCTTATTCTTGTCCAATTAGGGTTTTTAACCAATCTTGTGCATCCAATAAGTTCATTTGTGTCATTATATGATCATTTAGGTCATTTTCGTCCTCCATAGGCTTATTCTTGTCCAATTAGGTTTTCTAAACAATCTTGTGCATCCAATAGGTGTGTTTGTGTCATTGGATTAACATTTAGGTCATTTCGTCCTCCCTAGGCTTATACTTGTCCAATTAGGGTTTCTAACCAATCTTGTGCATTCAATAGGTGTGTTTGTGTCATTGGATGAAAATTTAGGTCATTTTCGTCCTCCCTATGCTTATTCTTGTCCAATTAGAGTTTTAAGCAATCTTGTGCATCCAATAAGTTCATTTGTGTCATTGGATTAACATTTAGGTCATTTTCGTCCTCCCTAGGCTTATTCTTGTCCAATTAGGGTTTTTAACCAATCTTGTGCATCCAATAGGTGTGTTTGTGTCAATGGATGAACATTTAGGTCATTTTCGTCCTCCCTAGGCTTATTCTTGTTCAATTAGGGTTTTTAACCAATCTTGTGCATCCAATAAGTTCATTTGTGTCATTGGATGAACATTTAGGTCATTTTCGTCCTCCCTAATCTTATTCTTGTCCAATTTTGGTTTTAAGCAATCTTGTGCATCCAATAAGTTCATTTGTGTCATTGGATGAACATTTAGGTCATTTTCGTCCACCCTGGGCTTATTCTTGTTCAATTAGGGTTTTTAACCAATCTTGTGCATCCAATAAGTTTATTTGTGTCATTGGATGAACATTTAGGTCATTTTCGTTCTCCCTATGCTTATTCTTGTCCAATTAGGGTTTTTAACCAATCTTGTGCATCCAATAAGTTCATTTGTGTCATTGAATGATCATTTAGGTCATTTTTGTCCTCCATAGGCTTATTCTTGTCCAATTAGGTTTTATAAACAATCTTGTGCATCCAATAGGTGTGTTTGTGTCATTGGATGAACATTTAGGTCATTTTCGTCCTCCCTAGGCTTATTCTTGTCCAATTAGGGTTTTTAACCAATCTTGTGCATCCAATAGGTGTGTTTGTGTCATTGGATGAACATTTAGGTCATTTTCGTCCTCCCTAGGCTTATTCTTGTCCGATTAGGATTTTTAACCAATCTTGTGCATCCAATAAGTTCATTTGTGTCATTGGATGAACATTTAGGTCATTTTCGTCCTCCCTAGGCTTATTCTTGTCTAATTAGGGTTTCTAACCAATCTTGTGCATCCAATAGGTGTATTTGTGTCATTGGATGAACATTTAGGTCATTTTCGTCCTCCCTAGGCTTATTCTTGTCTAATTAGGGTTTTTAAGCAATCTTGTGCATCCAGTAAGTTCATTTGTGTCATTGGATGAACATTTAGGTCATTTTCGTCCTCCCTAGGTTTATTCTTGTCCAATTAGGGTTTTTAACCAATCTTGTGCATCCAATAGGTGTGTTTGTGTCATTGGATGAACATTTAGGTCATTTTTGTCCACCCTAGGCTTATTCTTGTAAAATTAGGGTTTTAAGCAATCTTGTGCATCCAATAAGTTCATTTGTGTCATTGGATTAACATTTAGGTCATTTTCGTCCTCCCTAGGCTTATTCTTGTCCAATTAGGGTTTTTAACCAATCTTGTGCATCCAATAGGTGTGTTTGTGTCATTGGATGAACATTTAGGTCATTTTCGTCCTCCCTAGGCTTATTCTTGTCCAATTAGGGTTTTTAACCAATCTTGTGCATCCAATAGGTGTGTTTGTGTCGTTGGATGAACATTTAGGTCATTTTCATCCTCCCTATGCTTATTCTTGTCCAATTAGGGTTTTTAACCAATCTTGGGCATCCAATAGGTGTGTTTGTGTCATTGGATGAACATTTAGGTCATTTTCGTCCTCCCTAGGCTTATTCTTGTCCAATTACGATTTTTAACCAATCTTGTGCATCCAATAAGTTCATTTGTGTCATTGGGTGAACATTTAGGTCATTTTCGTCCTCCCTAGGCTTATTCTTGTCCAATTAGGGTTTTTAACCAATCTTGTGCATCCAATAGGTGTGTTTATTCATTTGATGAACATTTAGGTCATTTTCGTCCTTCCTAGGCTTATTCTTGTCCAATTAGGGTTTCTAACCAATCTTGTGCATCCAATATGTTCATTTGTGTCATTGGATGAACATTTAGGTCATTTTCGTCCTCTCAAGGCTTATTCTTGTCCAATTAGGGTTTCTAAACAATCTTGTGCATCCAATAGGTGTGTTTGTGTCATTGGATGAACATTTAGGTCATTTTCGTCCTCCCTAAGCTTATTCTTGTCCAATTAAGGTTTCTAAACAATCTTGTGCACTCAATAGGTGTGTTTGTGTCATTGGATGAACATTTAGGTCATTTTCGTCCTCCCTAGGCTTATTCTTGTCCAATTAGGGTTTTTAACCAATCTTGTGCATCCAATAGGTGTGTTTGTGTCATTGGATGAACATTTAGGTCATTTTCGTCCTCCCTAGGCTTATTCTTGGCCAATTAGGGTTTCTAACCAATCTTTTGCATCCAATAGGTGTATTTGTGTCATTGGATGAACATTTAGGTCATTTTCGTCCTCCCTAGGCTTATTCTTGTCCAATTAGGGTTTTTAACCAATCTTGTGCATCCAATAGGTGTGTTTGTGTCATTGGATGAACATTTAGGTCATTTTCGTCCTCCCTAGGCTTATTCTTGTCCAATTAGGGTTTTTAACCAATCTTGTGCATCCAATAAGTTCATTTGTGTCATTGGATGAACATTTAGGTCATTTTCGTCCTCCCAAGACTTATTCTTGTCCAATTAGGGTTTTTAAGTAATCTTGTGCATCCAATAAGTTAATTTGTGTCATTGGATGAACATTTAGTTCATTTTCGTCCTCCCTAGGCTTATTCTTGTTCAATTAGGGTTTTTAACCAATCTTGTGCATCCAATAGGTGTGTTTGTGTCATTGGATGAACATTTAGGTCATTTTCGTCCTCCCTAGGCTTATTCTTGTCCAATTAGGGTTTTTAACCAATCTTGTGCATCCAATAGGTGTGTTTGTGTCATTGGATGAACATTTAGGTCATTTTCGTCCTCCCTAGTCTTATTCTTGTCCAATTAGGGTTTTAAGCAATCTTGTGCAACCAATAAGTTCAGTTGTGTCATTGGATGAACATTTAGGTCATTTTCGTCCTCCCTAGGCTTATTCTTTTCCAATTAGGGTTTTTAAGCAATCTTGTGCATCCAATAAGTTCATTTGTGTCATTGGAGGAACATTTAGGTCATTTTCGTCCTCCCTAGGCTTATTCTTGTCCAATTAGGGTTTTTAACCAATCTTGTGCATCCAATAGGTGTGTTTGTGTCATTGGATGAACATTTAGGTCATTTTCGTCCTCCCTAGGCTTATTCTTGTCCAATTAGGGTTTCTAACCAATCTTGTGCATCCCATAGGTGTATTTGTGTCATTGGATGAACATTTAGGTCATTTTCGTCCTCCCTAGGCTTATTCTTGTCCAATTAGGGTTTTTAACCAATCTTGTGCATCCAATAGGTGTGTTTGTGTCATTGGATGAACATTTAGGTCATTTTCGTCCTCCCTAGGCTTATTCTTGTCCAATTTGGGTTTTAAGCAATCTTGTGCATCCAATAAGTTCATTTGTGTCATTGGATGAACATTTAGGTCATTTTCGTCCACCCTGGGCTTATTCTTGTTCAATTAGGGTTTTTAACCAATCTTGTGCATCCAATAAGTTTATTTGTGTCATTGGATGAACATTTAGGTCATTTTCGTTCTCCCTAGGCTTATTCTTGTCCAATTAGGGTTTTTAACCAATCTTGTGCATCCAATAAGTTCATTTGTGTCATTGGATGAACATTTAGGTCATTTTCGTCCTCCCTAGGCTTATTCTTGTCTAATTAGGGTTTTTATGCAATCTTGTGCATCCAATAGGTGTGTTTGTGTCATTGGATGAACATTTAGGTCATTTTCGTCCTCCCTAGGCTTATTCTTGTCCAATTAGGGTTTTTAACCAATCTTGTGCATCCAATATGTTCATTTGTGTTATTGGATGAACATTTAGGTCATTTTCGTCCTCCCAAGGCTTATTCTTGTCCAATTAGGGTTTCTAAACAATCTTGTGCATCCAATAGGTGTGTTTGTGTCATTGGATGAACATTTAGGTCATTTTCGTCCTCCCTAGGCTTATTCTTGTCCAATTAGGGTTTTTAACCAATCTTGTGCATCCAATAAGTTCATTTGTGTCATTGAATGAACATTTAGGTCATTTTCGTCCTCCATAGGCTTATTCTTGTCCAATTAGGGTTTCTAAACAATCTTGTGCATCCAATAGGTGTGTTTGTGTCATTGGATGAACATTTAGGTCATTTTCGTCCTCCCTAGGCTTATTCTTGTCCAATTAGGGTTTTTAACCAATCTTGTGCATCCAATAGGTGTGTTTGTGTCAAAGGATGAACAATTAGGTCATTTTTGTCCTCCCTAGGCTTATTCTTGTTCAATTAGGGTTTTTAACCAATCTTGTGGATCCAATAAGTTCATTTGTGTCATTGGATGAACATTTAGGTCATTTTCGTCCTCCCTAATCTTATTCTTGTCCAATTTTGGTTTTAAGCAATCTTGTGCATCCAATAAGTTCATTTGTGTCATTGGATGAACATTTAGGTCATTTTCGTCCACCCTGGGCTTATTCTTGTTCAATTAGGGTTTTTAACCAGTCTTGTGCATCCAATAAGTTTATTTGTGTCATTGGATGAACATTTAGGTCATTTTCGTTCTCCCTAGGCTTATTCTTGTCCAATTAGGGTTTTTAACCAATCTTGTGCAACCAATAAGTTCATTTGTGTCATTATATGATCATTTTGGTCATTTTCGTCCTCCATAGGCTTATTCGTGTCCAATTAGGTTTTCTAAACAATCTTGTGCATCCAATAGGTGTGTTTGTGTCATTGGATTAACATTTAGGTCATTTCGTCCTCCATAGGCTTATTCTTGTCCAATTAGGGTTTCTAACCAATCTTGTGCATTCAATAGGTGTGTTTGTGTCATTGGATGAAAATTTAGGTCATTTTCGTCCTCCCTATGCTTATTCTTGTCCAATTAGGGTTTTAAGCAATCTTGTGCATCCAATAAGTTCATTTGTGTCATTGGATTAACATTTAGGTCTTTTCGTCCTCCCTAGGCTTATTCTTGTCCAATTAGGGTTTTTAACCAATCTTGTGCATCCAATAGGTGTGTTTGTGTCATTGGATGAACATTTAGGTCATTTTCGTCCTCCCTAGGCTTATTCTTGTCCAATTATGGTTTATAAGTAATCTTGTGCATCCAATAAGTTCATTTGTGTCATTGGATGAACATTTAGGTCATTTTCGTCCTCCCTAGGCTTATTCTTGTCCAATTAGGGTTTATAAGCAATCTTGTGCATCCAATAAGTTCATTTGTGTCATTGGATGAACATTTAGGTCATTTTCGTCCTCCCTAGGCTTATTCTTGTCCAATTAGGGTTTCTAACCAATCTTGTGCATCTAAAAAGTTCATATGTGTCATTGGATGAACATTTAGGTCATTTTCGTCCTCCCTAGGCTTATTCTTGTCCAATTAGGGTTTTTAACCAATCTTGTGCATCCAATAGGTGTGTTTGTGTCATTGGATGAACATTTAGGTCATTTTCGTCCTCCCTAGGCTTATTCTTGTCAAATTAGGGTTTCTAACCAATCTTTTGCATCCAATAGGTGTATTTGTGTCATTGGATAAACATTTAGGTCATTTTCGTCCTCCCTAGGCTTATTCTTGTGCAATTAGGGTTTTTAAGCAATCTTGTGCATCCAATAAGTTCATTTGTGTCATTGGATGAACATTTACGTCATTTTCGTCCTCCCTAGGCTTATTCTTGTCCAATTAGGGTTTTTAACCAATCTTGTGCATCCAATAGGTGTGTCTGTGTCATTGGATGAACATTTAGGTCATTTTCGTCCTCCCTAGGCTTATTCTTGTCCAATTAGGGTTTTTAACCAATCTTGTGCATCCAATAGGTGTGTTTGTGTCATTGGATGAACATTTAGGTCATTTTCGTCCTCCCTAGGCTTATTCTTGTGGAATTAGGGTTTCTAACCAATCTTTTGCATCCAATAGGTGTATTTGTTTCATTGGATAAACATTTAGGTCATTTTCGTCCTCCCTAGGCTTATTCTTGTCCAATTAGGGTTTTTAAGCAATCTTGTGCATCCAATAAGTTCATTTGTGTCATTGGATGAACATTTAGGTCATTTTCGTCCTCCCTAGGCTTATTCTTGTCCAATTAGGGTTCTTAACCAATCTTGTGCATCCAATAGGTGTGTTTGTGTCATTGGATGAACATTTAGGTCATTTTCGTCCTCCCTAGGCTTATTCTTGTCCAATTAGGGTTTCTAACCAATCTTGTGCATCCAATAGGTGTATTTGTGTCATTGGATGAGCATTTAGGTCATTTTCGTCCTCCCTAGTCTTATTCTTGTCCAATTAGGGTTTTAAGCAATCTTGTGCATCCAATAAGTTCATTTGTGTCATTGGATGAACATTTAGGTCATTTTCGTCCTCCCTAGGCTTATTCTTGTCCAATTAGGGTTTATAAGCAAATTTATGCATCCAATAAGTTCATTTGTGTCATTGGATGAACATTTAGGTCATTTTCGTCCTCCCTAGGCTTATTCTTGTCCAATTAGGGTTTCTAACCAATCTTGTGCATCCAATAAGTTCATTGGTGTCATTGGATGAACATTTAGGTCATTTTCGTCCTCCCTAGGCTTATTCTTGTCCAATTAGGGTTTTTAACCAATCTTGTGCATCCAATAGGTGTGTTTGTGTCATTGGATGAACATTTAGGTCATTTTCGTCCTCCCTAGGCTTATTCTTGTCAAATTAGGGTTTCTAACCAATCTTTTGCATCCAATAGGTGTATTTGTGTCATTGGATGAACAATTAGGTCATTTTCGTGCTCCCTAGGCTTATTCTTGTCCAATTAGGGTTTTTAAGCAATCTTGTGCATCCAATAAGTTCATTTGTGTCATTGGATGAACATTTAGGTAATTTTCGTCCTCCCTAGGCTTATTCTTGTCCAATTAGGGTTTTTAACCAATCTTGTGCATCCAATAGGTGTGTTTGTGTCATTGGATGAACATTTAGGTCATTTTCGTCCTCCCTAGGCTTATTCTTGTCCAATTAGGGTTTTTAACCAATCTTGTGCATCCAATAAGTTCATTTGTGTCATTGGATAAACATTTAGGTCATTTTCGTCCACCCTAGGCTTATTCTTGTCCAATTAGGGTTTTTAACCAATCTTGTGCCTCCAATAAGTTCATTTGTGTCATTGGATAAACATTTAGGTCATTTTCGTCCTCCCAAGGCTTATTCTTGTCCAATTAGGGTTTTTAACCAATCTTGTGCATCCAATAAGTTCATTTGTGTCATTGGATGAACATTTAGGTCATTTTTGTCCTCCCTAGGCTTATTCTTGTCCAATTAGGGTTTTTAAGCAATCTTGTGAATCCAATAAGTTCATTTGTTTCATTGGATGAACATTTAGGTCATTTTCGTCCTCCCTAGGCTTATTCTTGTTCAATTAGGGTTTTTAACCAATCTTGTGCATCCAATAAGTTCATTTGTGTCATTGGATGAACATTTAGGTCATTTTCGTCCTCTCTAATCTTATTCTTGTCCAATTTTGGTTTTAAGCAATCTTGTGCATCCAATAAGTTCATTTGTGTCATTGGATGAACATTTAGGTCATTTTCGTCCACCCTGGGCTTATTCTTGTTCAATTAGGGTTTTTAACCAATCTTGTGCATCCAATAAGTTTATTTGTGTCATTGGATGAACATTTAGGTCATTTTCGTTCTCCCTAGGCTTATTCTTGTCCAATTAGGGTTTTTAACCAATCTTGTGCAACCAATAAGTTCATTTGTGTCATTATATGATCATTTAGGTCATTTTCGTCCTCCATAGGCTTATTCTTGTCCAATTAGGTTTTCTAAACAATCTTGTGCATCCAATAGGTGTGTTTGTGTCATTGGATTAACATTTAGGTCATTTCGTCCTCCCTAGGCTTATTCTTGTCCAATTAGGGTTTCTAACCAATCTTGTGCATTCAATAGGTGTGTTTGTGTCATTGGATGAAAATTTAGGTCATTTTCGTCCTCCCTATGCTTATTCTTGTCCAATTAGGGTTTTAAGCAATCTTGTGCATCCAATAAGTTCATTTGTGTCATTGGATTAACATTTAGGTCATTTTCGTCCTCCCTAGGCTTATTCTTGTCCAATTAGGGTTTTTAACCAATCTTGTGCATCCAATAGGTGTGTTTGTGTCATTGGATGAACATTTAGGTCATTTTCGTCCTCCCTAGGCTTATTCTTGTCCAATTAGGGTTTTTAACCAATCTTGTGCATCCAATAGGTGTGTTTGTGTCGTTGGATGAACATTTAGGTCATTTTCATCCTCCCTATGCTTATTCTTGTCCAATTAGGGTTTTTAACCAATCTTGGGCATCCAATAGGTGTGTTTGTGTCATTGGATGAACATTTAGGTCATTTTCGTCCTCCCTAGGCTTATTCTTGTCCAATTACGATTTTTAACCAATCTTGTGCATCCAATAAGTTCATTTGTGTCATTGGGTGAACATTTAGGTCATTTTCGTCCTCCCTAGGCTTATTCTTGTCCAATTAGGGTTTTTAACCAATCTTGTGCATCCAATAGGTGTGTTTATTCATTTGATGAACATTTAGGTCATTTTCGTCCTTCCTAGGCTTATTCTTGTCCAATTAGGGTTTCTAACCAATCTTGTGCATCCAATATGTTCATTTGTGTCATTGGATGAACATTTAGGTCATTTTCGTCCTCTCAAGGCTTATTCTTGTCCAATTAGGGTTTCTAAACAATCTTGTGCATCCAATAGGTGTGTTTGTGTCATTGGATGAACATTTAGGTCATTTTCGTCCTCCCTAAGCTTATTCTTGTCCAATTAAGGTTTCTAAACAATCTTGTGCACTCAATAGGTGTGTTTGTGTCATTGGATGAACATTTAGGTCATTTTCGTCCTCCCTAGGCTTATTCTTGTCCAATTAGGGTTTTTAACCAATCTTGTGCATCCAATAGGTGTGTTTGTGTCATTGGATGAACATTTAGGTCATTTTCGTCCTCCCTAGGCTTTTTATTGTCCAATTAGGGTTTTTAAGCAATCTTGTGCATCCAGTAAGTTCGTTTGTGTCATTGGATGAACATTTAGGTCATTTTCGTCCTCCCTAGGCTTATTCTTGTCCAATTAGGGTTTCTAACCAATCTTGTGCATCCAATAGGTGTGTTTGTGTCATTGGATGAACATTTAGGTCATTTTCGTCCTCCCTAGGCTTATGCTTGACCAATTACGGTTTTTAACCAATCTTGTGCATCCTATAAGTTCATTTGTGTCATGGGATAAACATTTAGGTCATTTTCGTCCACCCTAGGCTTATTCTTGTCCAATTAGGGTTTCTAACCAATCTTGTGCATCCAATAGGTGTATTTGTGTCATTGGATGAACATTTAGGTCATTTTCGTCCTCCCTAGGCTTATTCTTGTCCAATTAGGGTTTTTAACCAATCTTGTGCATCCAATAGGTGTGTTTGTGTCATTGGATGAACATTTAGGTCATTTTCGTCCTCCCTAGGCTTATTCTTGTCCAATTAGGGTTTCTAACCAAACTTGTGCATCCAATAGGTGTGTTTGTGTCATTGGATGAACATTTAGGTCATTTTCGTCCTCCCTAGGCTTATTCTTGTCCAATTAGGGTTTTTAAGCAATCTTGTGCATCCAATAAGTTCATTTGTGTTATTGGATGAACATTTAGGTCATTTTCGTCCTCCCTAGGCTTATTCTTGTTCAATTAGGGTTTTTAACCAATCTTGTGCATCCAATAAGTTCATTTGTGTCATTGGATGAACATTTAGGTCATTTTCGTCCTCCCTAATCTTATTCTTGTCCAATTTTGGTTTTAAGCAATCTTGTGCATCCTATAAGTTCATTTGTGTCATTGGATGAACATTTAGGTCATTTTCGTCCACCCTGGGCTTATTCTTGTTCAATTAGGGTTTTTAACCAATCTTGTGCATCCAATAAGTTTATTTGTGTCATTGGATGAACATTTAGGTCATTTTCGTTCTCCCTAGGCTTATTCTTGTCCAATTAGGGTTTTTAACCAATCTTGTGCATCCAATAAGTTCATTTGTGTCATTGAATGATTATTTAGGTCATTTTCGTCCTCCATAGGCTTATTCTTGTCCAATTAGGTTTTATAAACAATCTTGTGCATCCAATAGGTGTGTTTGTGTCATTGGATGAACATTTAGGTCATTTTCGTCCTCCCTAGGCTTATTCTTGTCCAATTAGGGTTTTTAACCAATCTTGTGCATCCAATAGGTGTGTTTGTGTCATTGGATGAACATTTAGGTCATTTTCGTCCTCCCTAGGCTTATTCTTGTCCAATTTGGGTTTTAAGCAATCTTGTGCATCCAATAAGTTCATTTGTGTCATTGGATGAACATTTAGGTCATTTTCGTCCACCCTGGGCTTATTCTTGTTCAATTAGGGTTTTTATCCAATCTTGTGCATCCAATAGTGTATTTGTGTCATTGGATGAACATTTAGGTCATTTTCGTCCTCCCTAGGCTTATTCTTGTCCAATTAGGGTTTTTAACCAATCTTCTGCATCCAATAAGTTCATTTGTGTCATTGAACGAACATTTATGTCATTTTCGTCCTCCCTAGGCTTATTCTTGTCCAATTAGGGTTTCTAAACAATCTTGTGCATCCAATAGGTGTGTTTGTGTCATTGGATGAACATTTAGGTCATTTTCGTCCTCCCTAGGCTTATTCTTGTCCAATTAGGGTTTTTAACCAATCTGGTGCATCCAATAGGTGTGTTTGTGTCATTGGATGAACATTGAGGTCATTTTTGTCCTCCCTAGGCTTATTCTTGTCCAATTAGGGTTTTAAGCAATCTTGTGCATCCGATAAGTTCATTTGTGTCATTGGAAGAATATTTAGGTCATTTTGATCCTCCCTAGGCTTATTCTTGTCCAACTAGGGTTTCTAACCAATCTTGTGCATCCAATAGGTGTGTTTGTGTCATTGGATGAACATGTAGGTCATTTTCGTCCTCCCTAGTCTTATTCTTGTCCAATTAGGGTTTTTAACCAGTCTTGTGCATCCAATAAGTTCATTTGTGTCATTGTATGAACATTTAGGTCATTTTCGTCCTCTCTAGTCTTATTCTTGTCCAATTATGGTTTTAAGCAATCTTGTGCATCCGATATGTTCATTTGTGTCATTGGATGAATATTTAGGTCATTTTCATCCTCCCTAGGCTTATTCTTGTCCAATTAGGGTTTTTAACCAATCTTGTGCATCCAATAAGTTCATTTGTGTCATTGAATGAACATTTAGGTCATTTTCGTCCTCCATAGGCTTATTCTTGTCCAATTAGGGTTTCTAAACAATCTTGTGCATCCAATAAGTGTGTTTGTGTCATTGGATGAACATTTAGGTCATTTTCGTCCTCCCTAGGCTTATTCTTGTCCAATTAAGGTTTTTAACCAATCTTGTGCATCCAATAGGTGTGTTTGTGTCAATGGATGAACATTTAGGTCATTTTCGTCCTCCCTAGACTTATTCTTGTTCAATTAGGGTTTTTAACCAATCTTGTGCATCCAATAAGTTCATTTGTGTCATTGGATGAACATTTAGGTCATTTTCGTCCTCCCTAATCTTATTCTTGTCCAATTTTGGTTTTAAGCAATCTTGTGCATCCAATAAGTTCATTTGTGTCATTGGATGAACATTTAGGTCATTTTCGTCCACCCTGGGCTTATTCTTGTTCAATTAGGGTTTTTAACCAATCTTGTGCATCCAATAAGTTTATTTGTGTCATTGGATGAACATTTAGGTCATTTTCGTTCTCCCTAGGCTTATTCTTGTCCAATTAGGGTTTTTAACCAATCTTGTGCATCCAATAAGTTCATTTGTGTCATTATATGATCATTTAGGTCATTTTCGTCCTCCATAGGCTTATTCTTGTCCAATTAGGTTTTCTAAACAATCTTGTGCATCCAATAGGTGTGTTTGTGTCATTGGATGAACATTTAGGTCATTTTCGTCCTCCCTAGGCTTATTCTTGTCCAATTAGGGTTTTTAACCAATCTTGTGCATCCAATAGGTGTGTTTGTGTCATTGGATGAACATTTAGGTCATTTTCGTCCTCCCTAGGCTTATTCATGTCCAATAATGGTTTTTAACCAATCTTGTGCATCCAATAGGTGTGTTTGTGTCATTGGATGAACATTTTGGTCATTTTCGTCCTCCGTATGCTTATTCTTGTCCAATTAGGGTTTTTAACCAATCTTGTGCATCCAATAGGTGTGTTTGTGTCATTGGATGAACATTTAAGTTATTTTCGTCCTCCCTAGGCTTATTCTTGTCAAATTAGGGTTTCTAACCAATCTCGTGCATCCAATAGGTGTGTTTGTGTCATTGGATGAACATTTAGGTCATTTTCGTCCTCCCTAGGCTTATTCTTGTCAAATTAGGGTTTCTAACCAATCTTGTGCATCCAATAGGTGTGTTTGTGTCATTGGATGAACATTTAGGTCATTTTCGTCCTCCCTAGGCTTATTTTTGTCCAATTAGGGTTTTTAACCAATCTTGTGCATCCAATAAGTTCAATTGTGTCATTGGATGAACATTTAGGTCATTTTCGTCCTCCCTAGGCTTATTCTTGTCCAATTACGGTTTTTAACCTATCTTGTGCATCCAATAAGTTCATTTGTGTCATTGGATTAACATTTAGATCATTTTCGTCCTCCCTAGGCTTATTCTTGTCCAATTAGGGTTTTAAGCAATCTTGTGCATCCAATAAGTTCATTTGTGTCATTGGATGAATAGTTAGGTCATTTTCGTCCTCCCTAGGCTTATTCTTGTCAAATTAGGGTTTCTAACCAATCGTGTGCATCCAATAGGTGTGTTTGTGTCATTGGATGAACATTTAGGTCATTTTCGTCCTCCCTAGGCTTATTCTTGTCCAATTAGGGTTTTTAACCAATCTTGTGCATCCAATAGGTGTGTTTGTGTCATTGGATGAACATTTAGGTCATTTTCGTCCTCCCTAGGCTTATTCTTGTCCAATTTGGGTTTCTAACCAATCTTGTGCATCCAATAGGTGTGTTTGTGTCAATGGATGAACATTTAGGTCATTTTCGTCCTACCTAGGCTTATTCTTGTCCAATTAGGGTTTTTAACCAATCTTGTGCATCCAATAAGTTCATTTGTGTCATTGGGTGAACATTTAGGTCATTTTCGTCTTCCCTAGGCTTATTCTTGTCCAATTAGGGTTTTTAACCAATCTTGTGCATCCAATATGTTCATTTGCGTCATTGGATGAACATTTAGGTCATTTTCGACGTCCCTAGGCTTATTCTTGTCCAATTAGGGTTTCTAAACAATCTTGTGCATCCAATAGGTGTGTTTGTGTCTTTGGATGAACATTTAGGTCATTTTTGTCCTCCCTAGGCTTATTCTTGTCCAATTAGGGTTTTTAACCAATCTTGTGCATCCAATAAATTCATTTGTGTCATTGGATTAACATTTAGGTCATTTTCGTCCTCCCTAGGCTTATTCTTGTCCAATTAGGGTTTCTAACCAATCTTGTGCATCCAATAGGTGTGTTTGTGTCATTGAATGAACATTTAGGTCATTCTCGTCCTCCCTAGGCTCATTTTTGTCCAATTAGGGTTTTTAACCAATCTTGTGCATCCACTAAGTTCAATTGTGTCATTGGATGAACATTTAGGTCATTTTCGTCCTCCCTAGGCTTATTCTTGTCCAATTAGGGTTTTTAACCAATCTTGTGCATCCAATAAGTTCATTTGTGTCATTGGATGAACATTTAGGTCATTTTCGTCCTCCCTAGGCTTATTCTTTTCCAATTAGGGTTTCTAAACAATCTTGTGCATCCAATAGGTGTGTTTGTGTCATTGGATGAACATTTAGGTCATTTTCGTCCTCCCTAGGCTTATTCTTGTCCAATTAGGGTTTTTAACCAATCTTGTGCATCCAATAAGTTCATTTGTGTCATTGGGAGAACATTTAGGTCATTTTCGTCCTCCCTAGGCTTATTCTTGTCCAATTAGGGTTTCTAACCAATCTTGTGCATCCAATAGGTGTGTTTAGTCATTTGATGAACATTTAGGTTATTTTCGTCCTCCCTAGGCTTATTCTTGTCCAATTAGGGTTTCTAAACAATCTTGTGCATCCAATAGGTGTGTTTGTGTCATTGGATGAACATTTAGGTCATTTTCGTCCTCCCTAGGCTTATTCTTGTCCAATTAGGGTTTTTAACCAATCTTGTGCATCCAATAGGTGTGTTTGTGTCGTTGGGTGAACATTTAGGTCATTTTCGTCCTCCCTAGGCTTATTCTTGTCCAATTAGGGTTTTTAACCAATCTTGTGCATCCAATAGGTGTGTTTGTGTCATTGGATGAACATTTAGGTCATTTTCGTCCTCCCTAGGTTTATTCTTTTCCAATTAGGGTTTTTAACCAATCTTGTGCATCCAATAAGTTCAATTGTGTCATTGGATGAACATTTAGGTCATTTTCGTCCTCCCTAGGCTTATTCTTGTCCAATTAGGGTTTTTAACCAATCTTGTGCATCCAATAGGTGTGTTTGTGTCATTTGATGAACATTTAGGTCATTTTCGTCCTCCCAAGGCTTATGCTTATCCAATTAGGGTTTTAAGCAATCTTGTGCATCCAATAAGTTCATTTGTGTCATTGGATTAAGATTTAAGTCATTTTCGTCCTCCCTAGGCTTATTCTTGTCCAGTTAGGGTTTTTAACCAATCTTGTGAATCCAATAGGTGTGTTTGTGTCATTGGATGAACATTTAGGTCATTTTCGTCCTCCCTAGGCTTATTCTTGTCCAATTAGGGTTTTTAACCAATCTTGTGCATCCAATAGGTGTGTTTGTTTCATTGGATGAACATTTAGGTCATTTTCGTCCTCCCTAGGCTTATTCTTGTCCAATTAGGGTTTTAAGCAATCTTGTGCATCCGATAAGTTCATTTGTGTCATTGGAAGAATATTTAGGTCATTTTGATCCTCCCTAGGCTTATTCTTGTCCAACTAGGGTTTCTAACCAATCTTGTGCATCCAATAGGTGTGTTTGTGTCATTGGATGAACATTTAGGTCATTTTTGTCCTCCCTAGTCATATTCTTGTCCAATTAGGGTTTTTAACCAGTCTTGTGCATCCAATAAGTTCATTTGTGTCATTGTATGAACATTTAGGTCATTTTCGTCCTCTCTAGTCTTATTCTTGTCCAATTATGGTTTTAAGCAATCTTGTGCATCCGATATGTTCATTTGTGTCATTGGATGAATATTTAGGTCATTTTCATCCTCCCTAGGCTTATTCTTGTCCAATTAGGGTTTTTAACCAATCTTGTGCATCCAATAAGTTCATTTGTGTCATTGAATGAACTTTTAGGTCATTTTCGTCCTCCATAGGCTTATTCTTGTCCAATTAGGGTTTCTAAACAATCTTGTGCATCCAATAGGTGTGTTTGTGTCATTGGATGAACATTTAGGTCATTTTCGTCCTCCCTAGGCTTATTCTTGTCCAATTAGGGTTTTTAACCAATCTAGTGCATCCAATAAGTTCATTTGTGTCATTGGGTGAACATTTAGGTCATTTTCGTCCTCCCTAGGCTTATTCTTGTCCAATTAGGGTTTCTAACCAATCTTGTGCATCCAATAGGTGTGTTTAGTCATTTGATGAAAACATTTAGGTCATTTTCGTCCTCCCTAGGCTTATTCTTGTCCAATTAGGGTTTTTAACCAGTCTTGTGCATCCAATAAGTTCATTTGTGTCATTGGATGAACATTTAGGTCATTTTCGTCCTCCCTAGGCTTATTCTTGTCCAATTAGGGTTTTTAACCAATCTTGTGCATCCAATAGGTGTGTTTGTGTCATTGGATGAACATTTAGGTCATTTTCGTCCTCCCTAGGCTTATTCTTGTCCAATTAGGGTTTTTAACCAATCTTGTGCATCCAATAAGTTCATTTGTGTCATTGGGTGAACATTTAGGTCATTTTCGTCCTCCCTAGGCTTATTCTTGTCCAATTAGGGTTTCTAACCAATCTTGTGCATCCAATAGGTGTGTTTAGTTATTTGATGAACATTTAGGTCATTTTTGTCCTCCCTAGGCTTATTCTTGTCCAATTAGGGTTTTTAACCAATCTTTTGTATCCAATATGTTCATTTGTGTCATTGGATGAACATTTAGGTCATTTTCGTCCTCCCTAGGCTTATTCTTGTCCAATTAGGGTTTTTAACCAATCTTGTGCATCCAATAGGTGTGTTTGTGTCATTGGATGAACATTTAGGTCATTTTCGTCCTCCCTAGGCTTATTCTTGTCCAATTAGGGTTTTTAACCAATCTTGTGCATCCAATAAGTTCATTTGTGTCATTGGGTGAACATTTAGGTCATTTTCTTCCTCCCTAGGCTTATTCTTGTCCAATTAGGGTTTTCAACCAATCTTGTGCATCCAATAAGTTCATTTGTGTCATTGGATGAACATTTAGGTCATTTTCGTCCTCCCTAGGCTTATTCTTGTCCAATTAGGGTTTTTAAGCAATCTTGTGAATCCAATAAGTTCATTTGTTTCATTGGATGAACATTTAGGTCATTTTTGTCCTCCCTAGGCTTATTCTTGTTCAAATAGGGTTTCTAATCAATCTTGTGCATCCAATAGGTGTATTTGTGTCATTGGATGAACATTTAGGTCATTTTCGTCCTCCCTAAGCTTATTCTTGTCCAATTAGGGTTTTTAAGCAATCTTGTGCATCCAATAAGTTCATTTGTGTCATTGGATGAACATTTAGGTCATTTTCGTCCTCCCTAGGCTTATTCTTGTCCAATTAGGGTTTTTAACCAATCTTGTGCATCCAATAGGTGTGTTTGTTTCATTGGATGAACATTTAGGTCATTTTCGTCCTCCCTAGGCTTATTCTTGTCCAATTAGGGTTTTTAACCAATCTTGTGCATCCAATAGGTGTGTTTGTGACAATGGATGAACATTTAGGTCATTTTCGTCCTCCCTAGGCTTATTCTTGTTCAATTATGGTTTTTAACCAATCGTGTGCATCCAATAAGTTCATTTGTGTCATTGGATGAACATTTAGGTCATTTTCGTCCTCCCTAATCTTATTCTTGTCCAACTTTGGTTTTGAGCAATCTTGTGCATCCAATAAGTTCATTTGTGTCATTGGATAAACATTTAGGTCATTTTCGTCCACCTTGGGCTTATTCTTGTTCAATTAGGGTTTTTAACCAATCTTGTGCATCCAATAAGTTTATTTGTGTCATTGGATGAACATTTAGGTCATTTTCGTTCTCCCTAGGCTTATTCTTGTCCAATTAGGGTTTTTAACCAATCTTGTGCATCCAATAAGTTCATTTGTGTCATTGAATGATCATTTAGGTCATTTTCGTCCTCCATAGACTTATTCTTGTCCAATTAGGTTTTCTAAACAATCTTGTGCATCCAATAGGTGTGTTTGTGTCATTGGATGAACATTTAGGTCATTTTCGTCCTCCCTAGGCTTATTCTTGTCCAATTAGGGTTTTTAACCAATCTTGTGCATCCAATAGGTGTGTTTGTGTCATTGGATGAACAGTTAGGTCATTTTCGTCCTCCCTAGGCTTATTCTTGTCCAATTTGGGTTTTAAGCAATCTTGTGCATCCAATAAGTTCATTTGTATCATTGGATGAACATTTAGGTCATTTTCGTCCACCTTGGGCTTATTCTTGTTCAATTAGGGTTTTTAACCAATCTTGTGCATCCAATAAGTTTATTTGTGTCATTGGATGAACATTTAGGTCATTTTCGTCCTCCCTAGGCTTATTCTTGTCCAATTAGGGTTTTTAACCAATCTTGTGCATCCAATAAGTTCATTTGTGTCATTGAATGAACATTTAGGTCATTTTCGTCCTCCCTAGGCTTATTCTTGTCCAATAAGGGTTTCTAAACAATCTTGTGCATCCAATAGGTGTGTTTGTGTCATTGGATGAACATTTAGGTCATTTTCGTCCTCCCTAGGCTTATTCTTGTCCAATTAGGGTTTTTAACCAATCTTGTGCATCCAATAGGTGTGTTTGTGTTATTGGATGAACATTTAGGTCATTTTCGTCCTCCCTAGGCTTATTCTTGTCCAATTAGGGTTTTTAACCAATCTTGTGCATCAAATAAGTTCATTTGTGTCATTGGATGAACATTTAGGTCATTTTCGTCCTCCCTAGTCTTATTCTTGTCCAATTTGGGTTTTAAGCAATCTTGTGCATCCAATAAGTTCATTTGTGTCATTGGATGAACATTTAGGTCATTTTCGTCCACCCTGGGCTTATTCTTGTTCAATTAGGGTTTTTAACCAATCTTGTGCATCCAATAAGTTTATTTGTGTCAATGGATGAACATTTAGGTCATTTTCGTCCTCCCTATGCTTATTCTTGTCCAATTAGGGTTTTTAACCAATCTTGGGCATCCAATAAGTTCATTTGTGTCATTGGATGAACATTTAGGTCATTTTCGTCCTCCCTATGCTTACTCTTGTCCAATTATGGTTTGTAACCAATCTTGTGCATCCAATAAGTTCATTTGTGACATTGGATGAACATTAAGGTCATTTTCGTCCTCCCTTGGCTTATTCTTGTCCAATTAGGGTTTCTAACCAATCTTGTGCATCCAATAAGTTCATTTGTTTCATTGGATGAACATTTAGGTCATTTTCGTCCTCCCTAGTCTTATTCTTGCCCAATTTTGGTTTTAAGCAATCTTGTGCATCCAATAAGTTCATTTGTGTCATTGGATGAACATTTAGGTGATTTTCGTCCACCCTGGGCTTATTCTTGTTCAATTAGGGTTTTTAACCAATCTTGTCAATCCAATAAGTTTATTTGTGTCATTGGATGAACATTTAGGTCATTTTCGTCCTCCCTAGGCTTATTCTTGTCCAATTAGGGTTTTTAACCAATCTTGTGCATCCAATAAGTTCATTTGTGTCATTGAATGAACATTTAGGTCATTTTCGTCCTCCATAGGCTTATTCTTGTCCAATTAGGGTTTCTAAACAATCTTGTGCATCCAACAGGTGTGTTTGTGTCATTGGACGAACATTTAGGTCATTTTCGTCCTCCCTAGGCTTATTCTTGTCCAATTAGGGTTTTTAACCAATCTTGTGCATCCAATAGGTGTGTTTGTGTCATTGGATGAACATTTAGGTCATTTTCGTCCACCCTGGGCTTATTCTTGTTCAATTAGGGTTTTTAACCAATCTTGTGCATCCAATAAGTTCATTTGTGTCATTGGATGAACATTTAGGTCATTTTCGTCTTCCCTAGTCTTATTCTTGTCCAATTAGGGTTTTAAGCAATCTTGTGCATCCAATAGGTGTGTTTGTGTCATTGGATGAACATTTAGGTCATTTTCGTCCACCCTAGGCTTATTCTTGTCCAATTAGGGTTTTTAACCAATCTTGTGCATCCAATAAGTTCATTTGTGTCATTGGATGAACATGTAGGTCATTTTCGTCCTCCCTAGTCTTATTCTTGTCCAATTAGGGTTTTAAACAATCTTGTGCATCCGATAATTTAATTTGTGTCATTGGATGAATATTTAGGTCATTGTTATCCTCCCTAGGCTTATCCTTGTCCAATTAGGGTTTCTAACCAATCTTGTGCATCCAATAAGTTCATTTGTTTCATTGGATGAACATTTAGGTCATTTTCGTCCTCCCTAGTCTTATTCTTGTCCAATTAGGGTTTTAAGCAATCTTGTGCATCCGATAAGTTCATTTATGTCATTGGAAGAATATTTAGGTCATTTTGATCCTCCCTAGGTTTATTCTTGTCCAACTAGGGTTTCTAACCAATCTTGTGCATCCAATAGGTGTGTTTGTGTCATTGGATGAACATTTAAGTCTTTTTCGTCCTCCCTAGTCTTATTCTTGTCCAATTAGGGCTTTAAGCAATCTTAAACATCCAATAAGTTCATTTGTGACATTGGATGAACATTTAGGTCATTTTCGTCCTCCCTAGGCTTATTCTTGTCCAATTAGGGTTTTTAACCAATCTTGGGCATCCAATAAGTTCATTTGTGTCATTGGATGAACATTTAGGTCATTTTCGTCCTCCCTATGCTTACTCTTGTCCAATTATGGTTTGTAACCAATCTTGTGCATCCAATAAGTTCATTTGTGACATTGGATGAACATTAAGGTCATTTTCGTCCTCCCTTGGCTTATTCTTGTCCAATTAGGGTTTCTAACCAATCTTGTGCATCCAATAAGTTCATCTGTGTCATTGGATGAACATTTAGGTCATTTTCGTCCTCCCTAGTCTTATTCTTGCCCAATTTTGGTTTTAAGCAATCTTGTGCATCCAATAAGTTCATTTGTGTCATTGGATGAACATTTAGGTGATTTTCGTCCACCCTGGGCTTATTCTTGTTCAATTAGGGTTTTTAACCAATCTTGTCAATCCAATAAGTTTATTTGTGTCATTGGATGAACATTTAGGTCATTTTCGTCCTCCCTAGGCTTATTCTTGTCCAATTAGGGTTTTTAACCAATCTTGTGCATCCAATAAGTTCATTTGTGTCATTGAATGAACATTTAGGTCATTTTCGTCCTCCATAGGCTTATTCTTGTCCAATTAGGGTTTCTAAACAATCTTGTGCATCCAACAGGTGTGTTTGTGTCATTGGACGAACATTTAGGTCATTTTCGTCCTCCCTAGGCTTATTCTTGTCCAATTAGGGTTTTTAACCAATCTTGTGCATCCAATAGGTGTGTTTGTGTCATTGGATGAACATTTAGGTCATTTTCGTCCACCCTGGGCTTATTCTTGTTCAATTAGGGTTTTTAACCAATCTTGTGCATCCAATAAGTTCATTTGTGTCATTGGATGAACATTTAGGTCATTTTCGTCTTCCCTAGTCTTATTCTTGTCCAATTAGGGTTTTAAGCAATCTTGTGCATCCAATAGGTGTGTTTGTGTCATTGGATGAACATTTAGGTCATTTTCGTCCACCCTAGGCTTATTCTTGTCCAATTAGGGTTTTTAACCAATCTTGTGCATCCAATAAGTTCATTTGTGACCTTGGATGAACATTTAGGTCATTTTCGTCCTTCCTAGGCTTATTCTTGTCCAATTAGGGTTTTTAACCAATCTTGTGCATCCAATAAGTACATTTGTGTCATTGGATGAACATGTAGGTCATTTTCGTCCTCCCTAGTCTTATTCTTGTCCAATTAGGGTTTTAAGCAATCTTGTGCATCCGATAATTTAATTTGTGTCATTGGATGAATATTTAGGTCATTGTTATCCTCCCTAGGCTTATCCTTGTCCAATTAGGGTTTGTAACCAATCTTGTGCATCCAATAAGTTCATTTGTTTCATTGGATGAACATTTAGGTCATTTTCGTCCTCCCTAGTCTTATTCTTGTCCAATTAGGGTTTTAAGCAATCTTGTGCATCCGATAAGTTCATTTATGTCATTGGAAGAATATTTAGGTCATTTTGATCCTCCCTAGGTTTATTCTTGTCCAACTAGGGTTTCTAACCAATCTTGTGCATCCAATAGGTGTGTTTGTGTCATTGGATGAACATTTAAGTCTTTTTCGTCCTCCCTAGTCTTATTCTTGTCCAATTAGGGCTTTAAGCAATCTTAAGCATCCAATAAGTTCATTTGTGACATTGGATGAACGTTAAGGTCATTTTCGTCCTCCCTAGTCTTATTCTTGTCCAATTAGGGTTTTAAGCAATCTTGTGCATCCAATAAGTTCATTTGTGTCATTGGAAGAATATTTAGGTCATTTTGATCCTCCCTAGGCTGATTCTTGTCCAACTAGGGTTTCTAACCAATCTTGTGCATCCAATAGGTGTGTTTGTGTCATTGGATGAACATTTAAGTCATTTTCGTCCTCCCTAGTCTTATTCTTGTCCAATTAGGGCTTTAAGCAATCTTAAGCATCGAATAAGTTCATCTGTGTCATTGGATGAACATTTAGGTCATTTTCGTCCTCCCTAGGCTTATTCTTGTCCAATTAGGGTTTTTAACCAATCTTTTTCATCCAATAAGTTCATTTGTGTCATTGGATGAACATTTAGGTCATTTTCGTCCACCCTAGGCTTATTCTTGTCCAATTAGGGTTTTTAACCAATCTTGTGCATCCAATAAGTTCATTTGTGACATTGGATGAACATTTAGGTCATTTTGGTCCTCCCTAGGCTTATTCTTATCCAATTAGGGTTTTTAACCAATCTTGTGCATCCAATATGTTCATTTGTGTCATTGGATAAACCTTTAGGTCATTTTCGTCCTCCCTAGGCTTATTCTTGTCCAATTAGGGTTTTAAGCAATCTTGTGCTTCTAGTAGGTGTGTTTGTGTCATTGGATTAACATTTAAGTCATTTTCGTCCTCCCTATGCTTATTCTTGCCCAATTAGGGTTTTTAACCAATCTTGTGCATCCAATAAGTTCATTTGTGACCTTGGATGAACATTTAGGTCATTTTCGTCCTCCCTAGGCTTATTCTTGTCCAATTAGGGTTTTTAACCAATCTTGTGCATCCAATAAGTTCATTTGTGTCATTGGATGAACATTTAGGTCATTTTCGTCCTCCCTAGTCTTATTCTTGTCCAATTAGGGTTTTAAGCAATCTTGTGCATTCGATAAGTTAATTTGTGTCATTGGATGAATATTTAGGTCATTTTTATCCTCCCTAGGCTTATCCTTGTCCAATTAGGGTTTCTAACCAATCTTGTGCATCCAATAAGTTCATTTGTTTCATTGGATGAACATTTAGGTCATTTTCGTCCTCCCTAGTCTTATTCTTGTCCAATTAGGGTTTTAAGCAATCTTGGGCATCCGATAAGTTCATTTATGTCATTGGAAGAATAATTAGGTCATTTTGATCCTCCCTAGGCTTATTCTTGTCCAACTAGGGTTTCTAACCAATCTTGTGCATCCAATAGGTGTGTTTGTGTCATTGGATGAACATTTAGGTCATTTTCGTCCTCCCTAGTCTTATTCTTGTCCAATTAGGGTTTTTAACCAATCTTGTGCATCCAATAAGTTCATTTGTGTCATTGGATAAACATTTAGGTCATTTTCGTCCACCCTAGGCTTATTCTTGTCCAATTAGGGTTTTTAACCAATCTTGTGTATCCAATAGGTGTGTTTGTGTCATTGGATGAACATTTAGGTCATTTTCGTCTTCCCTAGGCTTATTCTTGTTCAATTAGGGTTTTTAACCAATCTTGTGCATCCAATAGGTGTGTTTGTGTCATTGGATGAACATTTAGGTCATTTTCGTCCTCCCTAGGCTTATTCTTGTCCAATTAGGGTTTCTAACCAATCTTGTGCATTCAATAGGTGTATTTGTGTCATTGGATGAACATTTAGGTCATTTTGGTCCTCCCTAGGCTTATTCTTGTCTAATTAGGGTTTTTAAGCAATCTTGTGCATCCAATAAGTTCATTTGTGTCATTGGATGAACATTTAGGTCATTTTCGTCCTCCCTAGGCTTATTCTTGTCCAATTAGGGTTTTTAACCAATCTTGGGCATCCAATAAGTTCATTTGTGTCATTGGATGAACATTTAGGTCATTTTCGTCCTCCCTATGCTTACTCTTGTCCAATTATGGTTTGTAACCAATCTTGTGCATCCAATAAGTTCATTTGTGACATTGGATGAACATTAAGGTCATTTTCGTCCTCCCTTGGCTTATTCTTGTCCAATTAGGGTTTCTAACCAATCTTGTGCATCCAATAAGTTCATTTGTTTCATTGGATGAACATTTAGGTCATTTTCGTCCTCCCTAGTCTTATTCTTGCCCAATTTTGGTTTTAAGCAATCTTGTGCATCCAATAAGTTCATTTGTGTCATTGGATGAACATTTAGGTGATTTTCGTCCACCCTGGGCTTATTCTTGTTCAATTAGGGTTTTTAACCAATCTTGTCAATCCAATAAGTTTATTTGTGTCATTGGATGAACATTTAGGTCATTTTCGTCCTCCCTAGGCTTATTCTTGTCCAATTAGGGTTTTTAACCAATCTTGTGCATCCAATAAGTTCATTTGTGTCATTGAATGAACATTTAGGTCATTTTCGTCCTCCATAGGCTTATTCTTGTCCAATTAGGGTTTCTAAACAATCTTGTGCATCCAATAGGTGTGTTTGTGTCATTGGACGAACATTTAGGTCATTTTCGTCCTCCCTAGGCTTATTCTTGTCCAATTAGGGTTTTTAACCAATCTTGTCCATCCAATAGGTGTGTTTGTGTCATTGGATGAACATTTAGGTCATTTTCGTCCACCCTGGGCTTATTCTTGTTCAATTAGGGTTTTTAACCAATCTTGTGCATCCAATAAGTTCATTTGTGTCATTGGATGAACATTTAGGTCATTTTCGTCTTCCCTAGTCTTATTCTTGTCCAATTAGGGTTTTAAGCAATCTTGTGCATCCAATAGGTGTGTTTGTGTCATTGGATGAACATTTAGGTCATTTTCGTCCACCCTAGGCTTATTCTTGTCCAATTAGGGTTTTTAACCAATCTTGTGCATCCAATAAGTTCATTTGTGACCTTGGATGAACATTTAGGTCATTTTCGTCCTTCCTAGGCTTATTCTTGTCCAATTAGGGTTTTTAACCAATCTTGTGCATCCAATAAGTACATTTGTGTCATTGGATGAACATGTAGGTCATTTTCGTCCTCCCTAGTCTTATTCTTGTCCAATTAGGGTTTTAAGCAATCTTGTGCATCCGATAATTTAATTTGTGTCATTGGATGAATATTTAGGTCATTGTTATCCTCCCTAGGCTTATCCTTGTCCAATTAGGGTTTGTAACCAATCTTGTGCATCCAATAAGTTCATTTGTTTCATTGGATGAACATTTAGGTCATTTTCGTCCTCCCTAGTCTTATTCTTGTCCAATTAGGGTTTTAAGCAATCTTGTGCATCCGATAAGTTCATTTATGTCATTGGAAGAATATTTAGGTCATTTTGATCCTCCCTAGGTTTATTCTTGTCCAACTAGGGTTTCTAACCAATCTTGTGCATCCAATAGGTGTGTTTGTGTCATTGGATGAACATTTAAGTCTTTTTCGTCCTCCCTAGTCTTATTCTTGTCCAATTAGGGCTTTAAGCAATCTTAAGCATCCAATAAGTTCATTTGTGACATTGGATGAACGTTTAGGTCATTTTCGTCCTCCCTAGTCTTATTCTTGTCCAATTAGGGTTTTAAGCAATCTTGTGCATCCGATAAGTTCATTTGTGTCATTGGAAGAATATTTAGGTCATTTTGATCCTCCCTAGGCTTATTCTTGTCCAACTAGGGTTTCTAACCAATCTTGTGCATCCAATAGGTGTGTTTGTGTCATTGGATGAACATTTAGGTCATTTTCATCCTCCCTAGTCTTATTCTTGTCCAATTATGGTTTTAAGCAATCTTGTGCTTCTAGTAGGTGTGTTTGTGTCATTGGATTAACATTTAAGTCATTTTCGTCCTCCCTAGGCTTATTCTTGCCCAATTAGGGTTTTTAACCAATCTTGTGCATCCAATAAGTTCATTTGTGACCTTGGATGAACATTTAGGTCATTTTCGTCCTCCCTAGGCTTATTCTTGTCCAATTAGGGTTTTTAACCAATCTTGTGCATCCAATAAGTTCATTTGTGTCATTGGATGAACATTTAGGTCATTTTCGTCCTCCCTAGTCTTATTCTTGTCCAATTAGGGTTTTAAGCAATCTTGTGCATTCGATAAGTTAATTTGTGTCATTGGATGAATATTTAGGTCATTTTTATCCTCCCTAGGCTTATCCTTGTCCAATTAGGGTTTCTAACCAATCTTGTGCATCCAATAAGTTCATTTGTTTCATTGGATGAACATTTAGGTCATTTTCGTCCTCCCTAGTCTTATTCTTGTCCAATTAGGGTTTTAAGCAATCTTGTGCATCCGATAAGTTCATTTGTGTCATTGGAAGAATATTTAGGTCATTTTGATCCTCCCTAGGCTTATTCTTGTCCAACTAGGGTTTCTAACCAATCTTGTGCATCCAATAGGTGTGTTTGTGTCATTGGATGAACATTTAGGTCATTTTCGTCCTCCCTAGTCTTATTCTTGTCCAATTAGGGTTTTTAACCAATCTTGTGCATCCAATAAGTTCTTTTGTGTCATTGGACGAACATTTAGGTCATTTTCGTCCTCCCTAGGCTTATTCTTGTCCAATTAGGGTTTTTAACCAATCTTGTGCATCCAATAGGTGTGTTTGTGTCATTGGATGAACATTTAGGTCATTTTCGTCCACCCTGGGCTTATTCTTGTTCAATTAGGGTTTTTAACCAATCTTGTGCATCCAATAAGTTCATTTGTGTCATTGGATGAACATTTAGGTCATTTTCGTCCTCCCTAGTCTTATTCTTGTCCAATTAGGGGTTTTAACCAATCTTGTGCATCCAATAGGTGTGTTTGTGTCATTGGATGAACATTTAGGTCATTTTCATCCTCCCTATGCTTATTGTTGTCCAATATGTTCATTTGTGTCATTGGATGACCATTTAGGTAATTTTCGTCCTCCTTAGGCTTATTCTTGTCCAATTAGGGTTTTAAGCAATCTTGTGCATCCATTTAGTTCATTTGTGTCATTGGATGAACATTTAGGTCATTTTCTTCCTCCCTAGGCTTATTCTTGTCCAATTAGGGTTTCTAACCAATCTTGTGCATCCAATAAGTTTATATGTGTCATTGGATGAACATTTAGGTCATTTTCGTCCTCCCTAGGCTTATTCTTGTCCAATTAGGGTTTTTAACCAATCTTGTGCATCCAATATGTTCATTTGTGTCATTGGATGAACATTTAGGTCATTTTCGTCCTCCCTAGTCTTATTCTTGTCCAATTAGGCTTTTAAGCAATCTTGTGCATCCAATAAGTTCATTTGTCTCATTGAATGAACATTTAGGTCATTTTCGTCCTCCATAGGCTTATTCTTGTCCAATTAAGGTTTCTAAACAATCTTGTGCATCCAATAGGTGTGTTTGTGTCATTGGATGAACATTTAGGTCATTTTCGTCGTCCCTAGGCTTATTCTTGTCCAATTAGGGTTTTTAACCAATCTTGTGCATCCAATAGGTGTGTTTGTGTCATTGGATGAACATTTAGGTCATTTTCGTCCACCCTGGGCTTATTCTTGTTCAATTAGGGTTTTTAACCAATCTTGTGCATCCAATAAGTTCATTTGTGTCATTGGATGAACATTTAGGTCATTTTCGTCCTCCCTAGTCTTATTCTTGTCCAATTAGGGTTTTAAGCAATCTTGTGCATCCAATATTTGGGTTTGTGTCATTGGACGAACATTTAGGTCATTTTCGTTCTCCCTATGCTTATTCTTGTCCAATTAGGGTTTTTAACCAATCTTGTGCATCCAATAAGTTCATTTATGTCATTGGATGAACATTTAGGACATTTTCGTCCTCCCTAGTCTTATTCTTGTCCAATTAGGGTTTTTACGCAATCTTGTGCATCCAATAGGTGTGTTTGTGTCATTGGACGAACATTTAGGTCATTTTCGTCCTCCCTAGGCTTATTCTTGTCCAATTAGGGTTTTTAACCAATCTTGTGCATCCAATAAGTTCATTTGTGTCATTGGATGAACATTTAGGTCATTTTCGTCCTCCCTAGTCTTATTCTTGTCCAATTAGGGTTTTTATGCAATCTTGTGCATCCAATAGGTGTGTTTGTGTCATTGGACGAACATTTAGGTCATTTTCGCCCTCCCTAGGCTTATTCTTGTCCAATTAGGGTTTTTAACCAATCTTGTGCTTCCAATAAGTTCATTTGTGTCATTGGATGAACATTTAGGTCATTTTCGTCCTCCCTAGGCTTATTCTTGTCCAATTAGGGTTTTTAACCAATCTTGTGCATCCAATAAGTTCACTTGTGTCATTGGATGAACATTTAGGTCATTTTCGTCCTCCCTAGTCTTATTCTTGTCCAATTAGGGTTTTAAGCAATCATGTGCATCCAATATGTGTGTTTGTGTCATTGGACGAACATTTAGGTCATTTTCGTCCTCCCTATGCTTATTCTTGTCCAATTAGGGTTTTTAACCAATCTTGTGCATCCAATAAGTTCATTTGTGTCATTGGATGAACATTTAGGTCATTTTCGTCTTCCCTAGGATTATTCTTGTCCAATTAGGGTTTTTAACCAATCTTGTGCATCCAATAGGTGTGTTTGTGTCATTGGATAAACATTTAGGTCATTTTCATCCTCCCTAGTCTTATTCTTGTCCAATTAGGGTTTTAATGTAATCTTGTGCATCCAATAGGTGTGTTTGTGTCATTGGACGAACATTTAGGTCATTTCGCCCTCCCTAGGCATATTATTGTCCAATTAGGGTTTTTAACCAATCTTGTGCATCCAATAAGTTCATTTGTGTCATTGGATGAACATTTAGGTCATTTTCGTCCTCCCTAGGCTTATTCTTGTCCAATTAGGG